>BLKR01001911.1:0-238239 GCA_011170035.1 Teleogryllus occipitalis | reverse complement strand
TAGTGAGTGGGAGTGGGAGTGGGAGTAGGAGTAGGAGTAGGAGTAGGAGTAGGAGTAGGAGTAGGAGTAGGAGTAGTAGTAGGAGTAGTAGTAGGAGTAGTAGTAGGAGTAGGAGTAGTAGTAGGAGTAGTATTAGGAGTAGTAGTAGGAGTAGTAGTAGTAGTAGTAGTAGTAGTAGTAGTAGTAGTAGTAGTAGTAGTAGTAGTAGTAGTAGTAGTAGTAGTAGTAGTAGGAGTAGTAGTAGTAGTAGTAGTAGTAGTAGTAGTAGTAGTAGTAGTAGTAGTAGTAGTAGGAGTAGTAGGAGTAGTAGGAGTAGTAGGAGTAGTAGGAGTAGTAGTAGTAGGAGTAGGAGTAGTAGGAGTAGGAGTAGTAGGAGTAGGAGTAGTAGGAGTAGTAGGGTAGGAGTAGTAGTAGTAGTAGTAGTAGTAGTAGTAGTAGGAGTAGTAGGAGTAGTAGTAGGAGTAGGAGTAGTAGTAGTAGTAGTAGTAGTAGTAGTAGTAGTAGTAGTAGTAGTAGTAGTAGTAGTAGTAGTAGTAGTAGTAGTAGTAGTAGTAGTAGTAGTAGTAGTAGTAGTAGTAGTAGTAGTAGTAGTAGTAGTAGTAGTAGTAGGAGTAGTGGTAGTAGTAGTAGTAGTAGTAGTAGTAGTAGTAGTAGTAGTAGTAGTAGTAGTAGTAGGAGTAGTAGGAGTAGTAGGAGTAGTAGGAGTAGTAGGAGTAGTAGGAGTAGTAGCAGTAGTAGCAGTAGTAGCAGTAGTAGCAGTAGTAGCAGTAGTAGCAGTAGTAGCAGTAGTAGCAGTAGTAGCAGTAGTAGCAGTAGTAGCAGTAGTAGCAGTAGTAGCAGTAGTAGCAGTAGTAGCAGTAGTAGCAGTAGTAGCAGTAGTAGCAGTAGTAGCAGTAGTAGCAGTAGTAGCAGTAGTAGCAGTAGTAGCAGTAGTAGCAGTAGTAGTAGTAGTAGTAGTAGTAGTAGTAGTAGCAGTAGCAGTAGTAGTAGCAGTAGTAACAGGGACAGGGGCAGGGGCAGGAGCAGGGGCAAGGGCAGTAGTACTAAATTATTTGTAATGTAAGGGAGCATTTAGCAAAAAAGTCAATTTATTTTGTTAACTGTCAGTACATGGTTTTAGACTTTTGTTTCAAGAATTCTTCCCCATATATTATAACGTACGCATATTTTTACCAGTTACATACTACCTAGTTCCTTTAACATATATTCGCCAATTACTTTAAACGTTCCATGATTCCTGGCGTGAGAACTTATCTACATTAGCCCACTGCCTTCGCCAATTTCAACGTCACTGTGAGCGGCCGTGGCAGGTGGCTCGTCCCGCAGCTTCTGTTACGAGACAGCCGCACGCTCTTGGAGGGCCCTTACGCGCGCGGTCTGCATAGGCTTGCAGCAAAACAAATGTATGCCCTATTGTCAAACACGCAGACGATAATTAACGGTAATTGACTCCACGTTTACATACATCTATTCAGAAAATAAGTTACTGCGATTCAAGGGACGCATAAAAATGGACTAGATATATTTAGGCAATGGAACTCACAGCAACAACGTGATACGCAACTGAGACTGACACTTTGCCATCAGAAACTCATCACAGTAAACTTCGAAAACGCCAGAAGCGATAGACCCTATATAATAGTTATTACCAAGCAATGGAAACAAATTTTCAACAGACGCTGAAGCTGAAAATAGGACGATCGTTGTGTTTTATTACGGTAACAGAGTGTAAGTTAAGTATCAAAACATGTCGGGAAGGAATATACCAACTTGATCATGCGCATATAGACTTTAATCTCAAGAAAAAAGTAAAAATACATCTTTCAATATCTCTCGGTTTAATAAAAACTCATTAGCAGTGCTCACAAATAATTCAAGTACAGGATTGACATGCTAACACTAATTAGGCTATTACGTGAACTTGCCATGAATCTATCAAATACATTTCAAATGATATAGTTAGCAACTCCAAAAACAATCTGAGCAAAATTCAAGAAAAGATAAATATGTCATTTTGAGTATTTACTTTCTCGCCCTTCGTAAAAAAAGGAAGTATTGTAATAAAGGAACGCTGTATTCAGGTTTTGATTGTAGAATTTGTGGTAATGTGTTTGCTTTAAAAGAATTAATTTCGTAGAAACCTTTCTTTGTGTTCCAAATACAATATGGAAATGATAAATGGCTATAGATTTGCTGAAATGGCTGAAAGCTTCTTATTACATGCATCCCTAAGGGGATATATTGGATGTACTTCAGCTCTAGATGTTTACTTCATAGACTCCATTAACTTTAAAAAGGTTTAATCGTTGATTATGGTATAATCATTGGAAAATTGAAAGCTCTTGTCGATGTAATCAAGGCAATCTTGTGTCAAATTATCGTTGCATCTCTGATTAATGTGCTGCAAATACTGCACTTGTGATTTATTCATGTTTGTTTCTTTTGGATAAGTAAAAAATTACTACCGTTGTACGCAGTCGAAATAACTGGAGGTTCGTACTGCAGGCGCTGAGTTTGAATTTTTTCAAGAGATGGCTGAAGAGTTAGGAAAGGAGAAATTGTAATATTATAATATTACGCAACCGTTTCCCGAAAGGTGAGAAAGTATGACATGTTGCTCCAATAATTAATATCAATTACCCTCGTTTCGTTTTGTGCAATAGCGGTAGTCACTAAGACTACGAAACTTTGTATACGTACTCGCAATATTTTTGGAGGTTTAACTGTTGTAGGTACTCAAAATCCATAGCATGGGTGATCAGGAACAAGCAGAATCTTCAAGTGCACGAAATATTAAGACGCCTTTTTGATATTACGTTCAATTTAAATCGCACGGTTCTGAGTCTTTCTGTTTGTTAATGAACACTTAAAAATAATATAACATTTTCTTATTGTGACATACCAATATGGGGACATATTTTATTACATAATATTTGTCGTAAATGGGCGAAATGGTTAGGGCAAATAATAAGCAATATGGCGCCTTAGTAACGACGTCGTGGTTGTTGTCAGAATAAACAAACATTCATCTGACCGTGGAGGTGACGGCGTGAGTAGGAGAAAATATAAGAGATTGGTGGATTGGTTGAAGGAGCATCGACTGGTTATTAAAACGGAAGTTTGGGAATTTTGTCGAAAGGCGAGGCATTGTGGGTTTTAAGGGACGATAAAATTCATTCGGTCGCATGTCGTGACGGTGAGCAGTTCGCTCGCGAATAGATTAATTTGTGCATGTTAGGACTTGTAAAAATTTCGGGGGTCTACAGTACGTGTTCAGACTTCGAAATATTTTCGTGTGGTAGAGCAATAATCGGACTTGAGGGACATATTCAGACTCTGAATATTTTCGTGGCAGAACCAGAAGTGAACTTGTGATACTTTCTAAGATCTGTGGAACGTGTCGAGTTCTGAATATTTTGCTGTGCATCAAAATAAGACTTGGAAATTTTTCGCGAGTGAACTCTAATCATTCTTGAACTTATAAATGTATGCGGTTCACGAACGATACCGGACTTTGCATATTTTCTTGCTATAAACGAAAGATGGAATTGAGAATTTTTTTTGCTGTGTAATCATAAAGGCGCTGGATATTTATACGGAGAGAGCGGGCATCAGACATAATATAGTGGAGCTGGAACAAATATTTGAGTGGTGCGAAGCGGTGAATCGGCGGTGTTTGTATTTAAAGAAGAGAAGAGGATTCGTGGTAATTGGACTTCGGGACTTTGGAGCCTCAAGAAAGAAGGGAAGGCGTTTCTTCGAGGTAGCATCAATCAAGAGCACGCGAAGACCAGAATCGCCGTATAAGGTTCGAACCAGGTCATGACTAAAAAAGAGTTTCTCATTGTAAATTTTTACATTTTAATTTGCTGCATTTTAATAGGAAATAAACATTAAGTTTCTCTTTGAAAGAAAGATAAATGATTTTCATTGGCCAATTCAAGCTAATAAGTAGCTAGATCAAATAAACTCTGTTTTCAGATTCCTCTCCATTCTCTATAGATGACAGATCGGGTAATCGGCTATTAATAGATAATAGCGATTATTTCTGACGTGACCCATCGACCCAGCTAGTGGGATAATATTTGCTTTTTATCAGAGTAATAATAGTAAAATATTATCGTAACCTTTTTCCTGGCGCCCATGTTATTAGAAATTTGTAAACGGGTTACGACGAATCGCCCAATAATTGTAGCAGTTAGGGGTATGTTTCATTATGCAAATAAAGCTTTTATATAACGTTATTTCACTTAATTGTTATATCAACAAATAACTGGTTAATTTAATTAAACAACACAAAACGAAAAGAAAGAAAGAATTCGACATTCAAACATATTTCTGCCCCTTGATAAAAATGTTTATACATGGCAAAAATTAAAAAGAAAACAAAAACGAAATAGTCATGAGTAGAGAATATAAACAAAACACAAATCTTGGTTGTTTGGTAGAATAAATCTAGCAAACATATTTTCGTATGAAACCACTATTCCCAGACTTGCGCCGCTACAGCTTGCGCGTATTCACCTCTTTCTGAATTTGGAGGGGAAATGAGAGTGGCGTCAGGGGAAGTTGCCCGTCCTCGCAGGAGCGCCGGGCTTCCCAGGCGGGCAAGAAGCTCCTGCGGGTGCAGTTTGACATGTTTTACATGGCGTAAATAATGTTCGTTTACAAAGGAAATTGGGCCCGGTAGACTCAATACATGTTCCCGCATTCAAACAAAACTGCACGTTTCTCATTATCGTCTAGATGTCTGGTACAAATCTAATACTTTCCAATAGTTTCTATAAGCGGCATTGTAAAACTCATTTTGCCTTAAATCTGTTTTCCTCGCGTGGAACGAAAAAATTATGTACATAAACACTTCGTTTATTAATGGAATGTGATTTTTTTATAAATATTGATTCAATATAATACAGATGAAATGCATTATATTCGTTTACAGTGACACTTTAACCGTATCAATACAGATTTTTACCACAATTGCTTTGCAGTAGAACCGCTAATCAAGTGAATTCTGGTAAAAATGTTTACCGTGACAAAACTTCGCTTTGAGCGCCAGAGTTAAAACTGCTATTGCTATGAAAATGATTGTCGAGAAGGCAGAGTAGTTTGAGGGCAATGTGAAAAGAGTTTTACGGGTCTGTTTTGAAGTCGGCCAGGGGCGATGGAAAAGATTCAGTATTATGCCTGCTCCGACTCACAATATCGTAGCTCGTCGCAAAATTGGAAGCGTCGGCATCGAGTGGGCAGCCACCCAGCCACCCACCGAGAATAACCTGCGCCCAGTCGCCTAGCTCTCCCCGCCTCTCCCCGCCCGTTCTCCCGTCGTGCGCTGGCGCTTCCGGCGGTTGGCAAGCCCCCACCGGCGCCGGCGCGCACTCGGGAAACAAATATCACGGCACTGGTGGATGAGAAGAATGTTTGCGTACAATCCCTTTTTCATTTGAATTTTGTGTTTAAAAAACGAATATTTTACTCAATATGAGAAATTCCTTCGCTTTGTAGAGAGATCAAAACAAGGTTTTGCGCACCAAAAATTCTACTAAGATATACCTACCTGTATTATTTATTGTGTGCATGTGCTGCCCTATTTCCTCTTCTGTACAATTTGTGTCGGGTCTCTTAACTTCTGCAGTTGAATCCGATGACTGGATCGCTGAGATCTCTCTTACCAAGAAAATATTTTGTTTAAAAATATTTCTTCTCGCTCGGCATTGTTGTCTTTTAAGAGTGTGGAAACAAATATCGCATAATAATTCAGGAACAATCCTACCATGTCTATGTGCCAATAAACGTCAGGTGTAAAGAGCATTTATGGACAAAATATTCTGTGAACCTGTCTGGAACTCTCCAACTGATACTGCAATGGCATTTTTTGTGCGTGAGTGAGAATATATTTTTGCATAATTAAGGATGCGGAACTGAATATGTCTTTGGAGCAGCATGAGATAATTCAGTTTGATTGTCTGTACCCTTTACCTGTATTGCGGAAGTGCAATCTTTAAAGGTAATTCTATCGACTACACAGCAGCGGCCGATTACAATCGATCACTTAATGGCGACACAATTCTTCTTTTACCGTATTGTATTTGGCGCACTGTGTTGGAAGCAAAGTGGACTAACCTGAAGTTAGCCACTTTGCTGCTAACAAGATTACACTTTTTTGTACCTAGAGATTGGCATTCACTAATACAAAATGCTACGAAGAAAAATCCCAGCACAGCGATTCACAGTGTTTCAAATGACCCAATCCGACTTGGTTTAGAAACAACTACCAAGAACTACCACGGTATTTGAACGAAACATTACAAACAGGAAACAGTTTGAATCTAAACCTAGGATGGAGTGGTTGAAAATTCAATGGCAGCGATTTAGAAAACAAGCTACTAATACAATTCATTATAAATATTCTAATAATAAAATTGTTAATTTTGAGACACTTGATATTAGTAAAAGAAAATAATTTACTACGGAAAATGCACTAGCACTCATGTATCACTAGCACTATCATCAGTGAAGAAAAAAATAAACTACTAGCCTTTATTCCCCCAGTATGTCAGGATTTTTACAACAATATTCGATCATCAGTTCAGGCCCCTGGTGGTGAGCTTCTAGCCGACGACGTACAGGCGAAGGAAGTTGTTAAAAAAAGTTTTAGAGTTAAATGTGATTTAACCGTACATTCTAATATCATGTTCACAACTTTTGCTGAAAATAAATGCAATAAATATTTATTGTCCTTACTTATTGCACCAAAATAAAACCAAAATACTAAAAGAACAAAGTGGACTAATCCACATTAAAATGTATATTTTAGATATTATATACTGCGTGTTGATACTTTTGTGAACGTTCAGTCACCTTCTAACACGTCACAGTGACTTGAAATCGCAATTTTTCCAAATAAAATATTTCAGTGTAACACAAGTCTCGTGTTACCCATTTTCTCCCATTTCCTTCAAACCGGGCTAGTCCACTTAACCGCTCATAGCCTCAAATTATGTTAATATTTTGAACGTCTGGGAATAAAGTCAAGAATGGCTTCTAGTTTTAGGTCTCTTCTTAACTGCTGATTGCTTATAAACCACGATTCTTGCTATATTAGTAATTTTCTGACACGTTCCTATAAACAATTTAATGTCGGTAGATTGTGCTGCGTTTATCCAAACGGGACTTCCAAAGATAAGTGAAGGTCTCATTACTAATTTGTAAATAATTTTCTGCGTTCGAAGCGAACTAAAGTTTTATGAGTTAATATGTTTGAAACTTGTTATATATGTCTCGTTTACTATGTTGGTGATGAGTATTTCCAAATTATTTTATGACTTATGTGATTCCTAAGTATTTAATTGGGGAATGTTTTGTTAACCACAATATGAGTTTATTCTGGAAGAAAAAAAGACGTGGTAACGTTGGGTTTTGAAAATATTTGCTTCCGACGTAGAATCATATTTTTATTCTCCGGATTTCTGTCCATAGTGAAAAGTTATTATGTCATTTTGTAATTTATCGTGTGGGCATAAGATATCGTCATGAAACGTTAATATTGCAATGTCATCAGTAAATAATGCAATATTTGCGGTAACTGAGTGTGGGGTTCCCGAGAAGTTATGTTGAAAAGGAAGAGCGAGAGACAAGAGTGTTGCGGAATACTTCTAGGCGTGCGCATCAAAAATAAGAGGGGAGGTCAACAACGCTAAAAAATGAATTACTTTACTAGTAAATGAATAAAATTTACTACAAAGATAAATGTTAACGTTAATGATCAATTAATAAATAAAATTGATTTTATGGGTAACCATTAACAGTATCGCCAGATAACTTGGAGTGCCTCTTCTCCAAGTATCGTACAATTCCTTCAATTGAAGGATTCAAAATCAAGGGAAAAATTTGGAATTGAACATACGGACGAAAATAAAATTTTATCGGACGTAAGGCTACGAGGCCCCTTTCAAACCTTTCAGAGAGACTATGGACGCCCTTCCCCCTGTGCACTCGTCTATGGGAACCCCGGGTTTTATCAAGCGTTGCTTTCAAGGTGTACTGTTCACTTAACATTTAAGTTTCTGCTTGTCAGAAAGCTGTGTATGATGTTAATTTGATGTTGTGGTTTTCCCAGTTCTTGTCATTTGTAAAAAAGTTTGTGAGTACATCTCCGCCGGTAGTAGTGTAGTCGAACGTTTCTTTGTACAAAACAATTCCTAAAGTGCGGTGACAACAATGGAAGTTTCTTTTAACTAATGTCCTGAATTGGCTACTATTTGAAGAAATGAGTTTTTTTATTATTTAATATACTTTAATTTCTTGGTTTAAGTTTGAATATTTGTGAAATTGTGTATATTTTTAATATCTGATCAAGCTGTTTGACAAAAGTCTCTAGGAAATTCTTGCTTTTCGTTAAATTCAAAAATGTATTCTGCGTTTTAAATAGTATTTTAGTCAGTATCCGAATAGTCAAATAAGTTCACTGATATTCGATTAATTGGTTAGTGGAATGTATAAGTGATAATAAAGTGTAATTCGTTTCGTTTTATACAAATAAGTAAAGTAACAGGATTTTTCATTTCATCAACAAATTCAAAATAGTTGAATTTTATATTGCCAGTGATGTAATGATATTTGCTAATGATCGTTCTTATTCCCATGGTCATCAGCCTCCTCTTCTTTTCGAAAGAAACTGGCATGATATTGTGTCACAATGGGGTTTGTTCGGCTCTCACAGAATTCATTTCAAGCTTATTTGTGCTTCTTGATACAATAAAACAGTATACATTCAATTACATTAAAACTGTGTGCATTTTCAGGAAGATAATTTAGATGTAGTCAATTGTAGTGAATGAAAATTATAAAAATTATATTCATTGCCGTAATGTTATCCTATTATTAAATTAACGAAATACAACTACCTCGTTCACATGATACAACAAAAATGAGAGATCAATTTTTTTTTATTTTTCATAGTTGATGCACTATTTTTCTTCACGATACATTCAATTTTCATAATACAGAGAAGATACGTGCTTCATATATAGATTACAACATAACAATAAAACTGCTCAGGACAAAAAAATATTTCCTGTAGCAATACATGAGAAATAATTATAAGTGCAATTAGGAATAACAACAGGTTTCGCATGCGATGATCAATTTAATTAAGTAACTTCTTCTGTTAACTCACCATCGGCAATGCACTCAATATGCAGGATACTCACCTGAAAGAAGGAAAAAAATTAGAAAAATGTTCACCCTGATGAAAAACTGACTCTAGGTATACAAAAAAACTTGGAGAATTGTTAACATAAATACAAGAGGGAAAGAGAGTTCGAAAGAAAATGCATATTAACTAAGACAGCAAGAGTAAAATATCACATTGGCACGTCTCAGAGTAACAAGAAACTTGAAACTTTATTCACTGATATGCCAGACAATCATCGTAGAATATTACAGTTTTTTGTTCTCCAGTTACAGCGTTCGGGAAGATCATTCGCACATCATTTTAAGGGTATATACTTGGCAACTATACGTGGACAATAGAGCATAATATCCCTAAACAAAAAAGAAATTGAACTGTAAAACTACTGGGCATGAACCAGCTACCCGCTTTTGATTCCCCATCAGAACGACGAATGCTTTGAAAGGTTTGATTATTAAAAAGGAAAAAAATGTAATGCTCTGGTTGCGAAGGATCCAGATTAGACAAAATAATCAAGTCACACGCAGAATCCACGTTTTTGAATGTTATCTTTCGTCTTTGAACACCCACAAATATTCGTCGGGTTTCATCCATTCGTGAAATAATTAAGGGTACGTCCAGTATCGCGATTATCGCCAAAAGTGTTTACTTTAAAACCATGCCGTGTTTGTCGGGGGCGGGCAAACGAATTACCTTCCCCTGAGGTGCAGGGCCCGGGGCTTGAGGAGGGCCGCCGCGGCCGCGGAAAGCTCACCAGCGCGCGGATCGATGCAGGCAAGGGGCGGGGGCGACGGGCAGGGGAGCGGGGCGGCGGCGCAGGGTCCGCGAGTTAAGAGCGCTACCACTTAAACGCCTGAAGATAGCGATCTTCAATTCCACACGTCTGCTTACAGCCGGCTGCCACTCCGCAAGGCTTATCAGATAACGAGCGAATGGCGCCCCATTAGGATGCAAGTGTTCCAAATCATTGCTGACACCCGAGCAAGCGGACTTTCTCGATGTAAAGTTCTCCGGGGAGCCGATGCAGCGAAGGAGAGCGCTGTCTGGGCGCAAGCTCCCCGCGAGGGTCGGGGTGAGAGGTGCGGGTGACAGCGAGCGGGACTCGGCGCGGGGGCGGGGACTTCGGCGTAGTCGCGTCCCAAAGCCAATTCTTACCTCAAGAGAGCGAAATTGTCCTTAAGGTTTTACAGTCAAGAGCTAGGATTGTTGTGTGAAAGGGAGTATTTTGGTTTTCATTGTTTGCAATAGACGGAATGGGACGAGCGCGGCGCAGACTCCGTCAAACGTCCTTCAACTTGTTCTCGCACTGTGTGCGCGCCGCTGCACAGGCGGAGACGAAGGCCAGCAAGAGCCACGATATACCTATAAGTGTAGTTGCGATGGAGCTGCGGAGGAACTACGATGGCGTCTGCGAGGGGACTGCGGAGGCTTTATGGGGAACTACGAGGGCGCTTGTTAGTGGGACGCAGTGGAGCTAGAAGCCAGCTGCAAGGGGGGGGGGTATACAAGAGACCTGCAATGGATCCACGAGGCTAGTTGCGAAAGAGGTGCGAGGGGATGTGGGGGAGCTACGATTGCGTCTGCGAGGGGACTATGGAGAGTTCTCAGGTTCGGGGGGGAGGTAGGAGCCGGCTGCAAGGGGGGCTACAAGAGGTCTGGAATAGATCTAAAAAGGAAGTTGCCAAGGAGCTGCGAGGGAAGGGGTTGTGCAGGAGCTACGAGGCCGGTTGCTACGGGGCCGCGGGGGTACTAGGAGTCGGCTGCAAGAGGAACGGATCTACGAGGGTAGTTGCGAAGGAGTTGCGAGGAGGCAGCGAGGTCAGCTGGGTGCGTCTGGCGCTGGGCGTCGGAGGGCGGTGCGCCGGTGTCTGTGGTGGCGTTTGCGACATGACGACGGCCCACTTCGCGTGCGCCTAATTGTTTCTCTTCCACTGCCCATAAATTATCGTCACCCGGGTGAAGCAGAGCTCGCGCTCCCTCGCGCCCTTGCGCATGCTCCGCCCGCGCCACGTTCACTCACGCCGCATCGATCGCTTTGGCAAATTATATACAGGTGGCTCACCGGAGCAACTGTGCGCAGACCAGGAGGCCCGGGTTCGGTTCCCGGTTCGGGGGAGAAGCTTTGGGCAAATTTAATTATTAAAATATATTTCTTACACGGTAAAAAAGACCACATCATGAAAACATTTGGTGTGCGGTACATATTTGCAAATAATTGCCTCTCCAACGTGATAGGGTGTTGACAATGAAATAAATTTTCATATATAAACTGGCTAAACCCAGCTACCTCCACTTTTTTCTGAAATTTAACTATAGGTGGTACGTCAATAATCTCATTGGGACCTATCCATATAATATACTGGTTTTCTTAAAACTTCCAGAAAAAGCATTTTTGTAATAAAAATTATTGTCAATATCATAAGGTGATGCAGAAAGTGGAAGCCATTGAAATACCAATGAGCAACGGTCCTGCGATGTTTGAGTTTGTTCTGGCTCTAGGAGACGTAATGATATATTTGCAATTACTATCAGTTTGAGAAGAAATGTTTGAAGGAAATTAAAAAGTTAGTACCTAGTTTATGGAGAAGGAGCAAACAAAATTTAATTTAGTCTTATCAGTGGATGTCACATTTAATATCATCACCTTGTTGCTTCAAGTGCCTATTTTAACTTAGGAGCGTCGTGATACAATCTTCAAAATTGTTCTTTTCAAAATAAGCAATTTTTTTAAGAATCAATTATGGAATCAAAATTGTTACCTCCCAGCTTGACGATACACTGTCATTGTACATATACGATATAAAAATTGGATAGAAATGAGCCCTTTCCTATTATTATTTATTGCGTAAATCTATGTTTTTATTTACTTCAATTAATTGTGATTCGAAAGTAATGCGAATATTTTAAAACGTAATTAACATTTTATGTTATAGCCTGTATTTAAACTTTTTACGTTGTCCAAATTCAATAAAGCTTAAGACATTCGTAGAGGGCAACTCTCTCCCTTGGCCTCTCCTGCCCCCGTTATGAACCTCTGTGTTGGAGTTAAGTTAGGTTAAGTTTTATTAAGCCATCACTACATATGTATAGTTCTATGAACTGATTTATGTACAAAAACAATTAAATAATAAAATTTAAATTAACATTAAAAAATAAAGAACCAACTGCCCCCTCGCTCCTACATTATGTCCAGGAGCGTGCGCATGCGTCTTTAGTGAAAATTCTTGTGCAAATTGTGCACTTGTATGCGTGTGTGCACATGACAGTTTGCAAGAGTCTGCATATGTTTCGAACTCGTTTAGATTTATAGAAGTGAGCATAGAATTGCACATACGTACTTATCTATGTTCATGTTTTTTCCTGTATTCTATGACGACATGCGCATAAGTGAACGAATGCATGTGTTATTGCGCGTTAAAAAACTCTTAGGGAAAGACATCCTGAAAACACATACGCGAACATATGCACGTTTTCACCTTGGAAGCACTCGTGAATCCTGTGGAGCGTCTATCCCTTTCCACTACAGCGGAAGCCGCGAAATACATTGGTACTTTGCGCACTTGTCAATGTCACGATTTACTTAACACAGAATATTAATCGAATGCAATTACATGAAACAAAACTGCTCCAAAGGCGTGATGATACTTAGCGTTTAAAATTGTGAAATGATTTTCACGAAGTTGTTTTGTTATACGTCTTCCTCCATCTACTGTTCTCTGAGACTTGATAGTGCGCAAGTATGTCAAGTAATAAACGAAGGGCCCAGGAGAAAAATATAGGGTTCGTCTGCCCTGAATGTGAAAAAAACAATTTCTATTTTTGAAAATTCATAACTATTCTTCAGTACATATGATACTATTATGATATGTTATGTTTATTTTTTATACAATTGTGGACTATTATAATGACAGATTAACCTGGCGCCTACGGGTACCTTCGTGTTGACAACTTTTATGTGTACTTTGCAAGTTCATTTTAAAAATAAATTTTAAAAACTGTAAAATTGTCTTGTTTGTTTATCCTCAGAAACAGAGCCAAATGAAAAAAAAATCGATAGAAGATTTTTCGAAAAAATTCTCAGAATCTTCTAGATGCACACGCAAAAACTGATGAGTCCCCCACCAGGAAGCCGAGATGCTTCAAATAACATTTCATTGGTTCAGAAGGTGGACCGGAAAGGTCTGACAGTCGGTAGGACGGATGCAACTTACTCGATTACTACATAAGTATAATGATGATACCATGTTTTACGTAGGAAATAAATGTATGAAAGTAAAAATGATGAAAATTGTCCAATCCAACTTTGAAAAAAACTTTGTGGGTCCTTGAAACCGAAAAATACATTGATGGCAAAACGGTCTGACGGTCTGTTCACCTGTCTGTCCCCCTGTGCGTCAACTTGTCCCACCGTCTGTCTGTCCGTATGCCTGTCCGTCTGTGTGTAATCAACACTAGCACCTACATTTTTCAGCTCATTTTCTCCAAAACTGATATTCCAAAACGATTAGAAGGGACTCGCAGCCCTGCAAGTTTGAAATGGATATTTTAATTTTACTTTACGTAATGCTTCAATAGCATTTTCAAAATTTTCTCAAAAATGATTCCAAACTTTTCGCTTCAACTTTGTTCGCGGATAGTGTAAAAGACACATAAAAGAATGGCGCAGATCTCATTTTCTTTGAAATCTTTGATTTTTCGAAAGTTTTCCAATTGGTTCAATTTCTTACAACTACAAAATTGAAAGTAGAGATATTTGCCTGAATGAAATTTCGAACACTACAAATTCAAAAGGAATTCGAGAAGGTATGCGCTGTTGTAGCAAATCTATTTCGTGGTATTACTACTGTTTTAGTGCCCGGTCTAAAGTACAGATTTCTGGAATTCATCATCGGATGTTCATAGATCTCAGTAAATCGTTTAGAAAGAACATTTATTAAAGTACATTAAAGAAAACTATTGATTCTACAACAGCACATACTTTCTCGCACTTGGTAACGGTTATGTAATATTATAACATCGCAATTTCTTTCCATATTAACACATTTTTGTCATCACTCGTAAAATTCATTGCAAATCGTAGAACTTTACGTGAGAAATCTAATTAATGTAAGGCTAATATATCAACAAAAATTAGACAGTTAAATGCATAATATAGTCTTCAAAAATTAGAAGTTATTAATACGAGCCAGCGGCGGCGACGAGGGGGAGGGGCAGCTGCCACTATTACCCGTTGTTGCCATCGCGGCGTTGTTAAAGCAACAATGAAATATATTTCGTAACGTAACGTAAATACAATTCGTTTGAAATATATTTTCACAACCCACTAATTCTGATAGCGCTGCAACCAAATCCAAATGATTTGAAAAATATTTAATAGTAATTATTAAATACTCTAATATTGTATTACCCTTCAAATCTCCTCGTTTTCCGAAAAAGGGGAGAATAATGACTACAACGAGTATAATGAGAAAAATGACTAGGAGAATAATGTATTAAAATTATAAAAAATGTATATGTAATGCTAAAAGCTCCATACATTTTCTCACGAACATTTTCTGCAAAATCGTGAGAACTAATTATATTTCAACGGTTACGTATTATAATAACGCAATTTCTGTCTATATTAACACATCTAGATTATTACGTTTAAAACATTACAAATCGTAGATAATTTGGTATTAAAACCAAATCTTTTAAAGCTAATATATCAACACAAATTCGACAATTAAACTGAGTTACATACAGATTTAACATCTTAGTAAATTAATATTTTTTCTTGATTGTCAATATATGTTTACAAATAAAAGTATCCAAAGTTTTTTATGACAATCATTTATTTCAACAATTGCACAACGTTTCGTAACTCGTTTTGTTACATCATCAGGTGCTGAACTAATGGGACACACCTGATGAAGTAACAAAACAAGTTACGAAACGTTGTGCAATTGTTGAAATAAATGATTGTCATAAAAAACATTGGATACTTTTATTTGTAGATTTAACATCTCCAAACAAAAAGGGAATTCTCAGAATTCCCTACTGCCATGGCGCGTCGGGCGTGCCATTTCCGATTCCAATTTAATATATTCTGAAAATGTAGAAAATGGAACGCGGGAGACTGGAATTTGCAAGTTCGAAAATTTGCAAAATTACGCTAAGTTTCTCATTTAAAAATGTGCATTGGGGTTTTAAAAGGACTGACTTTTAGAACAGATTTCCTTGAACACAAAAACTCTATTGCCAATATTGTACTTTTGCAATGTTAATATTTTTTCTTTGCAATTTTCTAAAATACAAGGATTTCGTCAAAAATGTGACCAGGACCACTTTCCCGTTTTTTACTACATGTAAGGTAAAAATTAAAGAAAAAATTGGAGCCGTTTTTGACAAAATAATTGTATAATATTGTTTCATAATTGTTGCAGTGTTCAATACAATTGTTTCAAAAACGTTTGTATGCTCAATATTCAGGGATTTCAACAAAAATAAGACCCACGCCATTCTTTAAGAGTTCTTCACGCTATACGAGAAAAAAATTGATTAAAAAAGGAGACATTTTGAAAAAAATTGAAAATGTTGATGGTTTACGTAAAGTATCCCCAAAAATCAAAACACTCGTTTTAAACAGTTCAACAAATTGATCGAGGAAAGTCAGTTTTGGAGAAAATCGTCTGAACGGTTTTGGCGCTAGCATTGACCACAGACAGACTGGCAGACAAACACGGAAGGACAGACGTTTCGCCGTCAATCGATTTTTCGATATCAACGATCCACTAAACATGGATTCTGACTACACAACGTATTTTATTTATCCACCAGGAACTAGATTTATCCACTGTTGTGTTTCGAAGGATGGGGCATAAGAGTTTTTCTGTCGAAATATCGCCGTTTTTTTCATAGCTTTACAACACTTTATCTATACTGCTCAAGCAATACGCGGGAAAGTACAAACTGAGTTCAAGATTTGAAAATAACGTGGTTATTTAATTCATGGTATCATTACAAATGTATTTGGCTGAACTCTAGCATTTAATGTTCTTGACACTCAGAGCTATTTGTGAATGCCATCCGAGGAGCATTTACCTTCATTAATGATGAAAAATTGTGTTTGCAATGATAAACTGTTAATTAGGAAAACTTAATATTTCGCCCTCCCTAACGGTATACATGTATACTATATATAGAAATCGGATATAAAATCATCTCCTGAGCGTATCTGCCAACGCTAAGCACTCGTGCAACCGAGGCGGTAAACGGCAAGCTCCACCTGCTGCCATCACTTGCAACTTACGGTCCATTCCATTGGAAAAGGGTGTGGCGGTACAGGACGAACGGTGCCAAAAAAAATCTTCGAAAATTAACAAAATTAACGAAGGGCACACGAATTCCCGAACAAATTAGTGAACGTCTAATTGAATTTTTTGTCCTATTTCTGGCACAGGCAGAGATTCCAAACAATCTCAAGAAAGTGAAGGAAATTGGCAACCGTACAAAAGCGTTGGCAAGATTTCAGGTTTCCGGAGTTCCTTATCCGCAATTTAAATCCGTCAAAGTATCTTTTTCCCTCCTTCTTTGTACGTCGTCGTTTTAAATTTCGTGAATAAAATGCGCGGGCTGTCGATGTGAAATTTAGATTTAATTTTATATTTTAAATAAACCCGTATCTTACCATTGTTTCAATTGTTTGTTTTATTAAGTTATTTGTGTATATTATATAATAAGGGAGATTAAACTGACACGTCAATGCAGTGTCAAAGTATTTAAGCCAGAATTTTGGGAGATATATTCTTATTACATGTATATCAACATTTAGAATTATTCAAAGTGTATCATCTAAAGAGGCGAAATATAATTTCTTTTAATTCAACTCGACATGTATTCAAGGTATTATGGATTGCTGTGAGGGCTGGGAGAAGGAGCTGGGCAGGGAGAGGCAGGGAGGGAGAGGGCGCGGCGGGGCGCGGCGGGGCGAGGTGAGAGTGGGGGCGGAGCTTGGCGGAATTGACGAGCGTGTGGGAAGACGAAGTGGGGCAGCGGGATGTTTCAGGGAGGAGCGGGGCGTGGCGTGACGATGATGTAAATAAAATTGCTTTCATTTTACACTGTTGACATAAGTCATTCATTTTACTGTCTAATAGAGGATTGTGATAAATAATTGCCGGACAACATCCATATTGTAGTGCAGGGTGTACTATTTATCTCACCACCCAGTCCTCGCAGGCGTTTCAGGCCAAAAACACAAATGGCAACTCCGGAGTATCGGAGAGTAGCGCCGTTTGTCAGGGCGTCGTAGAGTCAGAACCTGGTGTCCCTTGAGGTGTGATCTGTTTCGTACGTGGTCGCTCACCAAAAATGAACCTCATTACAGACTTCCTTTTAGACTCAGGAATTTTGCGTGTTATATTATCACTACGGGTGGATTTTTCTTTATTTTCTTTAACTCAGAATTAAGATCAAATGAAATGGGATTTATCACGCATCTAAATGCTTATAGAGAATAATGGTTAGAACTGGAACATTTTGTGTTTTATTGAGAATTAAACATAAAATAAAAGTGCGATTATTTTCACTTATACCAGAAATACCAGAATATAATATTTATTTCCTTTGACTATCTCACACACAGTATTTAACAATTTACTATCTACGTAATCTGTATAAATTAGTGTTTTCAATCTATTTCAAACCGTCCTATTCCTCCTACAGGATAGGGGATAAGAGTCTGAAAGCAGAAGCTTTGGAACAAGCCTACGGACATCATAAAAGGTTCTCAGTATTCCACAACTTTTCGGAGGTGGCACCTTAGAAATATATCAGTTCCAGGTACACTACGGGTTTACTACAAGATCTCCATCTCTTTCTATTTCCTTCACTCAGTCAACATAACATGGTTCGGACTTCCTGCATTAAAGTTAACGAAGACAAAGTCACCTAGATTTTCATTAAGTCTATTTTAATCTAAATTCTCTACAATGTCTACTTCAAAAATATTATTTTCTGAGTTTTCTATCCCTGAGTTGAATTCTCGTTCTCTAATCTGCTGCTATCATTACAGAAATTAATACAGGTTCGGCAATCAATCGAGAATATAAGAAAATGCGTTACTTCTTGCCGGTAAGGTATTTCTTACTCTCTAATATCGTTATTTAAGGTACGATGATATCCAATCTAGAGCAATACCATAACTTTACTAGAAAGGTATTTTTGAAAGCAAAATTTGATGATTAATGAGATCAAATGATTTACAAAGATTTAAAGTATTAAAATATAGAATGAAATGTACATAACAAACATTTTATATTAAATATATAAAATATTATTCATCTACGATTCAGTTTTTGGCAGTACTACTCGTCTGAGAACTCCAAGGGCTTTCTGGAGTACGAATGTGGATTTTCTCCAAACATTCGCTTCTGGTCCAATAAGGTGACGCATACTACAAGTTCTCGCAACAGCAATCTATGTTCTCGCATGAGTTTACATTGCGACCCACCCACGGTTGCACTTCTTGTGGTATCGGGAGACACGAGACCCAGCCACACCAATACTGCCAGCTGTCACGCGATCGGTCACAATGGCCGGCGGGCGGGTATGTGCTGCGCTGGAAACGCGAGAAGTGAAGTGGAAGACATATGGCTCAAACACAGGGGTAGTAAATAACATCCCTCTTCTTTTGCTATCTTTTGGGCTCTCCCTTCTTCGCTTTTTTGATTTGTGGCTTGATGTCCTCCGAGTCAGAAGCCAGGCAAAAAGAATAACATTTTTACGTCAGCTTCCAAATTGCCTCCCGCTCCCTGCCTCCTGCATCTTTCTCCTCAACTCTTCCATCTCACGCACGTTTTACCGAATTTGCTGTCTTTTTCCTTTTTGGACTGTGCACACGCAACTCTCTAAAGCACCCCTTCCTCGACAAAGAGAACACATTCAAAACTCCCCTAATCCCCACCCTTCCTCTCTAGTTTTTAATCAGTCTACAACCCTGAATTCCCTAATGAACAATTCTGTTTTCACAAGAGTTACCGTCCGTCCGTCTGTTCGTTTCTCCACCCTTCCCAACTATCATAAAAAAGTTTGTTAATTACAGCGATAGAGCCCCATTCTCCAAATATTAATTTTAATTAAAAGCCCGTTAAATAATGCGGGGAAATATTCCACTCGGGAGGCCATGCAGCTTTGAAGAAGTACAGACAATATGTCCGGGCGTTACGAATAACGTGAATGAATGAGTGAATGAATATACATTGTGCTAGAGTATTATTGTTTGTAGAAAGACCTCCGTGTTTATGGAAGAAACTTATGAAAATAATTTGTAATTAAATCAGCCCAGATTTAATTAAATGTGACATACAACACGCAGCATGAAAGCGGGAAGGCGGTTGGCGTCAGAAGTCGGGCAGTGTCAGCAGCTTTGCAATGGACTGGGGGTAAGGATGGTTGAGAGGAGGGGGCGAGATGGAAGGTGGGAGTGGGGAGGGAAGGACGCGAGGGGAACGAAACCCGCCCTAATGAGCCTGCGAATGAGCAGAGGGCCTCCGCGCGAGGTTGCTAGGCGTCGCGCCGCGCCGCTCTTGTGCGACTTCGCCCTCCAACCCGCGCCCGCGCCCGCGCCCCACCGCCTTGCTTGAGTGATTGATTGATTGATTTATTCATGTTTCCGGGCGCGTCAACTGCTATGGTCATTAGTCCCGTTAGTGTAGTGCATGTTTTTTTCTCGGGAGATGGCGGTGATCTTCCCCCGCTGGATGGCGAGATCCGGCGCCGACCTACCGTCGGCTGGTGGGGTTACCCCCTAACCAGGACTCTCCCACCAGCGGGGCACCGCCCCAGCCGGGACAAGCTCTAAGCTCCCGACCGGTCTCCCGAAATATGTGGTAGTGTAGTGCATGTTAGTGTAAGTGTGTGTGTAAGGGGAGAGGATAGGACAAGGAAGAGGAAGGACAGATCGCGCGCGGTCCGTGACCCGTTTGGTAGGGTACTGCTCCGGCATTCGCCTGGTGTTGATCGGAGAAACCACGGAAAACTACCGATCAGAGCAGCCGGCCGCTAGAATTCTCCTCCAGACAGCAGCTGAATTCGACCTAGCTTGAAAGCTAGTGTCGAAAATCCTGCCGCCGTCAGGACTCGAACCTAGGACCTCCCGGTTAGAGGCGCTGCAGTGACATCAGTTGATGCACTGAGCTACCGCTACCGGTCCCACCGCCTTGCGCCTTCGTCCTAATACGTTCATGATGGAGGGATTCATTGATGTTTCCGGGTACATCAAATGCTATGGTCATTAGTCACATTAAAGTATTTATTGTATGTAGATGTGGTGAGTGAGATGTGGTGGTGGGATTTGGTGCTGAATTCCATGTCAGCTTGCGGGAGATTCCCCCTCCAGGTACCGCCTCAGCGGAGACAAACACGAAGCCATCGACATGTGTGGTAGTGTTGCGGGTAGGACAAAGGTGGGGAAGGAAAGATAATGCGCTGTTCGTGGCCCGTTTCTGAAGGCACTGTTCCGTCATTCGCCTGGTATTGATCGGAGAAACCACGGAAATTTAACGATCATTGCAGCCAGATTATAATTCCTCTCCACACAACGGCTGAATTCGACCTGGCTATGTCGCTAGCGACGAAAATCCACTACCGTTTGAACTCGAACCCCATGGCTCTGAGCAAATTTCAGCCCGTAGGTCATTCATGTGATAAGGCATATCTAATATACCTCATTTAATGTATACATCCTCCGCTGTTACAGTGCATTTCTAAAGCAATTCCCTGTTATTCCATCAACTCATTTATCAAATATTATACTCGATACAGAACAGACAAGACCAGACATACAAATGAGACAGTCGGACAAGACATACAAAAAGTCATATGCGACAAGACTAACATGGAAAGGGCACATGTCTTGAAAAATGAAAAAGTTACTATAGAACTAGGAATCCTTCCATTCGTTGGTGAGCTCTCGAGCGATTCACATCGTGCAGCGCACTCTAACGAGCGAACTATTACTGCGAGTTCAGTTGCATTCGCGGTCAGTGAAGGAAAGGTTGTGTCAATGTTAGAGAGTAGCTGCCCCGACACGGGGCAGCTAATTGTTAGTTCTATAAAACTACTTAATTATCCAACCAGTGAGACTTGTAAAACGTTTTTAAGTAATCAGTGTTCAAGTGGCAGTTTAATGCAAAACAGTTCTCAGGGGTTTCAACATCACATTATCCAACAAAATCCAAATCTTGTTCAACTCCCGCATCTCGTGTGGACACCGGATGTTCAACTTCCAACAGCGATTCTACATGCAGCATACCAACAACAGTTTAAGAAAAGACGAGCACCGAACAGCAAATATGCCTGGATAAAGCTGGATAAAGTCTGGAAGGCCTGGATAAAGTAGGTTCTTCGGAAAGTGAAAAGCCACATCCAGACTCACCGGAACCGAACAGGTACAAGCGCGCCCGGCAAGGGGACGAGAACTGCGTAGAGTCAAACTCAAATAGTGGTAATCAAACTAATAAATCAATGAACGAGATTAAAAGAAAAAAGACCGATTTTGAAACTTCTGGCTATGTATATAATGTTTCAACTCATTCAAGATATGCAGTACTAGACAATATAGTGAGTGAAGACGATAATGCAGTAAATTCAGACGCAAATAGGTAGCCGAAAAAAACCGAAAATTCCCCCAATTATAGTGCACGATGCAGAAAACTTTCGTTTAATCTTACAAGATATTAAAGAAACAGTGAAAGGTTACTTCAACACCCGTCTAGAAAATAATGGAGAGAAAATAAATCTAACGGAAGATTACCGTAACTTCAAAAAAAATATAGAAATAAAAAAGATACCATTTCATTCCTTCAGGGACCCTCTTACAAAAACATTTTCAGTATTAATGAAAGACATTCCCATTTAACATATTCAACGCAAGAAATTTATAATGGTCGAACTGAACTAAAATATAATGTTGTTAAAGTGTCTAGGTTGTATAATAAAGAAAAAATGCTATCAATACGTGTGCAGTGGAACTAAAGGATGAAGCAAATTATAGAAACATTTTACATCTTAAAAACATCATAAAAATAAGTCTGAAATGTTAATCTCTCGCTTTTTTAAATTTGTTTTTGTTATTATTATTATTATTATTATTATTATTATTATTATTATTATTATTATTAATCTTTCAAATATTAATAGTTAAATTGTTGGGAAGGGATTCTGAAACTCAAGAAAGCGTGCGCAGATGATTTCTCCCCCATACGTCACATACAGTTTTTCACTAAATAAATAAATAAATAAATGAATAAATAAATAAATAAATAAATAAATAAATAAACGTTTTGATTATTGTATTGTAAGATTCCAGGCTCAAGTAAAAAACAAAGTTATTCAATGTAAAAAATGCCAAAGGATAAGGCATACGCAGGCTAATTGTTATTTAGAACCTAGATGTGTTAGATGCCCAGGTAAGCACCATTATTCAGAGTGCAAAATTAGTAAAAGTACACCCCCCGTCTGTTGTAACTGCTAAGCCCGCACAACGCCAACTACCGGGGATGCCAGGCATTCAAGGAAACAGTCAAACGCGGAAGTTTTCATTCTCACTCACTGAGGGCCAAACCAATATCAAACCCATGGGCAACAGGAATCGGGCCTAAATAATTTAATGCTATAAAAGATAAACCAGACGACGCAAGGCCACCAAACAGGGCAGAATTCCCTCGTCTACCACAAAGATCACGCATTCCAAATTTCTCGGAAACTGTTACTCCAAATGCAAGCATAACTAAAAACTAAATTATAGAAATAATAACACAAGTAATCGCGGCTATTATACCTCACATAGAAAATACATGCAAACAAATATTCCAAGAGTTGTTTAATGCCAGAAATGAAAGCAAATAATACCAAAATTTTAAATTGGAATACAAACGGGCTGAAAAGGCAAAAAAAAAAAAAAAAAAAAAAAAAAAAAAATTAATTGAGGTTTTTCCTTTCAAACTGGGAAATAGATATTGCATGTATCACGAAACCCATCTCCATAGTAATCTAAAATTTAACGTTCCAGGGTATGAAACCTACACGAAGGATAGAGCAGGAGAAAAGGCATCTGGGAGAGTTGCGTTTATTTATTTATTTATTTATTTTACGTAAAAAAAAACAGTTAAAAACTGCGTATGACGTGCTATGGGGAAAAGTGAATTGTGTGCACATTTTCAAAATTCTGTGATCCCTACACTAAGTCATATACTTCTTAAATTTTGAATTTTTGAATTTTTGAAAGGGAGAAAAAAAACTCCCATGTAATAAAATCTATTTTCAAGGATAAACAAGCAATAAATTTTGAATTTTGAAAGGGAGAAAAAAAACCCCCATGTAAAAAAATCTATTTTCAAGGGTAAATAAGCAATAAATTTTGAATTTTGAAAGGGAGAAAAAACAACAAAAAAAACTCCCATGTAATAAAATCTATTTTCAAAGATAAATAAGCAATAAATTTTGGCTCTTATTACTTCCTGCCGCGACAACATGGAAATGATAATTTGAATAATTGTATTTCCCACTGAATTCTAGAAGACGTGCACAGAAAATGAAGTTACATTTATGTCCAGAAGCAAAACAATGGGCCATCTCAGCATTTGCTCAATGGATCAGGGAAACTGGACGAAAACCTGATCGAGATGGGGGTCATTGACCCGGAAGCTGTAGTACAATAGTTGTTACAGGTTGTTTATACTTATTTATACAGTCCAAATGGTAAATAATGCACTATGTATCATTGTTAAAATTAATGTTACTTTTCTTGTGATGCTCAGTATAGTCTCTAATTGTATAGAAACAGTTATGTAGCAGAAACGATTTCACTTGGGATTTAAACTTTTCTATTGAATTTAATCGTTTAATGTCATCTGGCAAAGTGTTGTAAAATAATGTACATGTATTGTATGTGAATTTTTGTAATGAGCTGTTGATACTGTCACCTGATGAATATGATTTCTACGTCGAGTGTTATAGTAATAGACTTCGGCATTTTCTGAAAAAATATTCCCGCCCTTGAGCAAGTCATTTTTTACAAAAGCCACTGATTCGTAAATAAAAAGACACGGTAATGGTAGAATTCCTAGATTAATGAAGAGAGGCTTACATGAATAACGTGGGTGGGATTAGGTTATTATTCGTACAATTCGTTTTTGTAATCTAAAAGTCTGGGAGCTATAAGATGTATTTCCCCAGAATATTATGCCATATCTCAGGCGGGAATGAACATTCGCGAAGTATACACAACGAGCAGTATGAAGACTGACTGAATTTGCAAGAATTCTGAACGCGTAGCATAATGAACATAATTTTGTGTTCAATTCATTTAAATGGACGTTCCATTTAAGGTTTGACTGAATTGAGAGACCTAAAATTTTGTTGCCTTAACATCAGTCAATGGTACACTGTTCATTTTCAATGGAGCACAGAATTGTTTATTTGATATGGAAAACTGCATTAAAACCGTTTTCTTTTCGTTTACTATTAATTTGTTATTTCGGAACCAATTTGAAACATCTGATATTGTACTATTTACGGTTTCTTTATTGCAAAGGATGTTCGTATCATCCGCAAAGAGAACCGTTCTTCCGTTTCGAATCATCGAGGGCATATCGTTTACGTAAAGTAGGAACAGAATAGGGCCTAAAATCGATCCTTGAGGAACTCCACATGCAATGGGCAAAGAGTCGGAAAGGTGCGTACGTAATGTTTCATCATTCCAGTAATGTATTTCAACTCTCTGAGATCGTTGTTTAAGGTACGAACATAACCAATCTAGAGCAATACCACGAATTCCATATGAAGGTAATTTGGAAAGTAAAATGTCATGATCAATGTAGTCAAAAGCTTTTGAGAGATCTAAAAATAATCCAATAGGTGCCTTGTTTTGATCCAATGATGAGGCGACATCTTTAAGAAAAGAAAATATTGCTGTTTCTTTAACAAAGAATCAGCATCAAGAAACAAAGAATCTTTAACAAAGTCTTTAACAAAGAATCCGGGAATTCATCTAAACCGGACGAATATTTATTTTTTAGTTTACATAAATTAATAATAAAATTAATAATAATAATAAAAAAGCATCCAACATCATGAACTTATTATACCATACTCCGTTAACTTAGAAACGGTCGGCATACAAATCAGCTCAGCTCATTGAGACATAATTATATCAGCCTACAAACCACCAAATAAAACATTCCCAGAAAAGACCCTAAAAGCATTCTGAACAGAAATACACCAATGCTAATTGCGGGAGATCTAAACTGTAAAAATATTGTATGGGGCTGTAATTCAACGAATAAAGCAGGAGAAAAACTTATTAATTTCTTACAAAATAATAACGCGGATATGCATGCACCATCAGAACCCACTCTTTACCATTATGATCACAATATTGTTCCAGACATCCTAGACATTACAATATCTAAAAACGTACATATCCCATTATATCAGTGCGTAAAAACAGACCTTGATTCAGACCATTGTCCTGTAATAATAAGCTTAAAAACCCAAATCACTAACACAGATTCATTACCTAAATTAGTAAATGGTAAACTACATTGGAAAAATTTAGGTTTACATTAAACATCTTGTAAACTTACCCCGATCAACTAAAAACAATTGAAAGTATTAATAAAAGAAATAAACAAACTCACGAAAGCAATACGGTTAGCAACAATATTGGCCAACAAGTCGAAAACAAATAACAATAAGAAAGAAGCTAAAATCCCTGTATTCATTTTCAATTTAATTAAAGAAAAACGAATACTAAGACAGAAATGACAGAAAACGCGAGACCCATATATAAAACGCAAACAAAATAAAACTCAAAGAAAAATAAAAACAAATATAGACGAACATAGATTTAATGGATTCCAAAATTTCATTGCTCAAATAACGAAAGGATCTAGACACCTATGGAGCACAATTTAAAAATTAACTAAAGAAAGTAATAAACTACCTCCCTTAAAAACAACAAAGAATCTAACAGCCCTAACGGATAAACAAAAGGCGTGAGGTTTAGCCACGAATTTCGAAGCGACATTTACACCAAATAAACCGGAAATCATGAATAAAAATAGGCAAATTGAAAAGTTTCCCTCTCTTCCATTCACAACAGTCCCTCAAAAAGTAAAATTCAAAACTCCATCTGAAACACGTAAAATAGTCTTTAAATTAAAACTATGTTGCGTCAACTCACTCACGACGCAACGCGTCTCCTAATCCCTCTTGGATGTTGAGCGCTATAGGAGTAATCCTCCGTTACTTTCAACATATAATCTGGAGTAATCCTCCGTTACTGTAGATATTTATATATTTCTGTCCGTCACGTCTCGTCGCAGTCTGTTGTTAAGGGGACCGCCAGGTAGCACCTCCGCGTACGCGCCTCCCACCACGCGCTCCTGCGTCACTACCCAGCGGCCAGAATTGGGAAGGAATAAAGATAGGTGTAGGGTTTAGGACACTTCACAGGGGTGGAACTAGTCCTTGTGAAGCAGACAAACTCGTTTTGTGGGAAAAAATTTCACATGAGATTCGACGGGAATCGAACCTGGATCTCCTTGGTGAAAGGCGAGCGACTTTGCTCTGCGCCACGAGATGGCCAAAATGACTAAAGAAATCAGAAGGCCATGATCAAATAACCACGCAGATTCTGAAGGAACTCCCTCGGACAACAATAGCAGGGTTTACAACGATTTATACTGCAGCACTAAGACTTGATTACTTTCCGGATATATGGAAACAAGCTATAATAATAACCATAAGCAAACCTGCTAAGGACCACAGCTTGCCCTCAAATTATAGACCAATAAGTTTACTTCCTAACAAAGAAAACGTTTTTGAAAAATTAATGCTTAGAAGGTTAAATAGTTTCCTGAAAGAAAACAATATAATCCCTAAAGAACAATTCGGATTTCGCGAACATTACTCTACCACTCAGCAGCTTATAAGACTAACTGAAAATATAGCAAACGCATTTCACCAGCATGAACACACGTTAGCTATTTTCCTTGATGTAGAAAAGGCCTTTGATAAAATTTGGTATACGGGGCTACTATATAAAATGAGAAATTTAGGAATACCCTATTATCTACATGAAATAAATGTTTTCTACAAAATCGTTCTTTCAATATGAAAGTGAATAATACCTTATCAGATCAGAAAATCACGCACGCAGGAGTACCCAAAGGTCGCCGCTCTCACCAACCCTCTTTAACATTTACATCGCAGACTACCCTGAGATGGAAAGAAGAGAAATAGCATGTTTCGCTGATGACACAGTACTGTTCACAACAAACAAAGATGTGGATCAAAGTAGGGAAATTCTACAAAAATCATTAGATTCGTTTATAAATTGGTGCTCAAAATGGCAAATACAAATAAACCCTACTAAATCACAGCCCAAGATCTTTACGCTACGAAGACCTAAAATGCCCAACCCACTAAAAATTAAAAATGTAGATTTAAAATGGATCAAACAAGATAAACCAATGAGATATTTAGGAATGCTTCTAGACCAAAAACGAAAGTGGCAATATATTAAAGAAATTGCCAATAAAACATACGTGAAAATAGCAAAACTATATCCACTCATAAATAGCCACTCTAAACTAAACATAGAATGTGGGATAAGTTTATTCAAATCAATTTAACAATTGATTTGACCATCGCTTACTTACGCTTGCCCTGTATGGGGTGGGGCCACAAAAAGTAACTTATCCATGTAGTCCATGTAGCGCAAAATAAATTTTTAAGACGCATAATTAAATTACCAAGGTTTGTGTCAAATAAACAAATCCGAAACGAACTGAAAATAGAAAACCTAAATACATACATTAGAAGACTTTCAGTAAATTTTTTGATGAACTACCGAAGCAGAATGTGTTAAAAGTTTTGATCTAGGACTGTCAGCAAAGGTCATTAAAATTATTTCATGATACCCCAAGAATAAATTACATCCACCATAAACGCTTGAATAGAATGCAAATCGAGTAGAAATAATTATTAAACATACAAACATAACATTAAACAATAGAATATCACAATTTGAATATATATATATATATAAATAAATCCAAACACTAAATTAAGAGAACAGTAAGAAAGTAAGAGAGAGCCTCGGCTAAATGAACTCCCCGCCTATCTATGCCCTAACCCAGTTATAGTTATAAGTCATGCAAATCTCTGTATAATTAGTGGATTGAACAAATAGAAAATAAAGCTGTCAAAAAAAGGAATCCTTCGTCACAAAATGGATAGGTACTCTTCCATCAAACCCCTGTTAATCTATAAAACCAACCTTCGGCCACGAATTTCTTACATTTCCCCAGTTTAAAGAAACAGACAAAAGTCAACAAGATCCGAAATTTTCAAAACAGATTTCTGCTAATTGTAGCAAATGTCCACCGGAATGCCCACAACCAAACCACTTTTCAACAGAATCCATAGCGCCTCATGTCACAAAACTAGCACATAAATTTTATTTCAATCTTCCTCATATATCCAGTGACACCTCGGCATTTGAACCCACCCCTTCTTCAAGCACATAAAAGTCTCCCCCCTCAGTGGCGGCTCGTGGTCATACTATTAGGGTGTGCAACGACTCTCTTCTCTCTCCCTTCCTCCCCCCTCTCCCTTCTACCCCCCTCTCCCTTCCTCTCTCTCTCTCTCTCTCTCTCTCTCTCTCACTCACACACACACACACACAAGCCCATAGATACAAGCATACCTTACAAGCATACACATATATTCATTAACATAAATAATGACAATTAAAAACAAGGCATCTTATGAAGTTTGATAACATGTTGAATAGTTTCTTTTATCAGCAACGAGGGTTGGCCACATTTCTTTTCACTATACCCGCTTTGACTTCGCTCGGCAAGAACCCCTCCGAAATATTTACTACTTGCGTCGTGTTACCGCATGATTCGGCATTTCCAGAGCGGTTTTTCAAAGGTTGTCAAGAAACACAATAATTTGAAACTTTTTTACTCGCAATTTTGCTATGGAGTCTTTTCCATAAACTCGCTGTACAAATTTAAGGTTAAAAGTACAAGTTTCTATACCCAATACTCAAAAAATCTGGATAGTTTGCCGTCTGTCAAACGCACACTGTTAGACGAAACACAAAGGCTTTGTCGCTTCAGTAAATGCTGTTTCTTTTCAGCAATTTTTTCTGTGACATTTTCTTTGATGTCATTTTAATATTTTCGACGCTATTCATTGTCAGTTGTACAAACATACTTCACAGAAAAACGAACACTCTAAATTTGGTTTTTCAAAACGCATTAAAAAGTAGCTTACTACATACGTTTACACAATACATTTTGGTTTTCACGTGCTTCGGAATGGACTTGTAGTTGCAACTCGCTTTAAAATAACATTCGATTAACACAATACTTATGAATGCAGCACTGCACAGCAATGTTTGCGTTTCGCGCGCTACCGAAGAATTGCTTTGGAAGGGATGAGAGCTCATTTAAGTGGAGAGATATCTCGCACCTTCTTCGTTCAATGTCACACTTACTTCACTTAAAAACTTGTGCTAGCCGAGTGTTACGTCTTCACGACATGTCAAGGCACGTCCAGAGGTCGCCAATGCGTCTGCGCAGAATTGTCCGCATTGTCCGGAGTCTGCTCCAAGCGCCCATAAGCGACCATTGTTCACCCTCTCTCCCCTCCAGCCCCGCGGGACTCACCGACACACTCGGCTCGTTCGCATTTGCCGAGTGTGCGCTAGCTGGCTGGTCACGAAGGGCATTGGCGGCGGACTGTCAATCGCAGCTTCCGAACGGCGCGTGTTTTGAAATACCATGTTTAGGAAACGCTCTGAGAGGACTTGTATTCCCTTCTTGTTAAGAAATGTTTAATAAAAATTGCATCGCAATTATTTGGATGTGCACATGCGAACGTGCGAATACCCACGAGCCGCCACTGCCCGCCCTACATATTTAACGCCCTTAAACGTTCTAAATAAATTATGTAACCGTATTATCCTTCCCATATCATATCCTTCTAATCATTACATGTTTAATTCCATCACAATCGAGAACTACACAAATATATTTTATGGAAAGAAGCCCAAAAGCTATCCCTTTCTAAAAAGAATTAGTTATTATTATCGTTGAGATTGTTATCGTTATATATATATATATATATATATATATATATATATATATATATATATATATCGTTGTATATATATATATATCGTTATTATCGTTATATCGTATAATTAGTTAGAATTATTTATTTATTCGCTCCATTTTTCTCTTTCAATTTCAACTTCGTATGTACAGTACTGGAAACATAAATTGATCGGGGCCGTCTGCGGCTATGTTCAGCTTTTGCACGGCTTGAACAGCCCTTGTCATGACGAAACGTCGCAGGCGGAGCCTCACAAACCATCGTAGCCAATCTCAACGCAGGGGGGAGTGCCCTAACAAAATTACTTCGTAGAGAATGGCGGGCGCCGCTAGTTCAGATGTGGAAGTATTTTCAAATAAAAAAATACTTGGAAGAACCACTTGTATGAACATGAAAGTAAATTCATTGAAATATACGTAAACACATAGCACTTAACCACTGTTAACACAATTCTTTTTGAAGAAATTACATTGATATTCGATAAATAACACTGATGTTAGACCAATTAATTTCTTATACACCTTTTAATTCCAATATTATTCTTCAACAATTCATTAACTTTATCAAATGTCCAGTTTACTACAGATTTTTCGGTAAGAAAAACGATTATAATTGCATATTTGCAATTGTTCATATGCTTATGAAATTTGAAAAAATTGCAAAATACTGTCTTTCTCGAATCGATAGAGGACTTCTAGGAAACCATTTCAATAAAAGACAGTAAAATTCAAAGGCCAAGTGTATATTTATCATTAAAGTAACAATTAAACTAGATATTAAGCAATCAATTCGCATCTCTTGTCAAAACAGTTATTTTGCGATATTCAACTCAGGGACGATTTGGGAACACTCCCCGGAAGGAATAGCGCACATTTCGGAATTGTTTATAAAATTGTTAATTGTTGCAAAATTATTAATTTGCAGTTTTCGGTTTCGGGACATCAGAGAACCCTTCCCACTTTAGAATTGCAAAAAATTGGAAGTTGTTTATAATTTTACAAATTCTTTTTTATTCTCTCATCTCAATTCCCTTTACACAAGATGCAAAATTCCGCAATCCAAACGGAGCTATCGCCTTGCGTTTTCGAGATACGTAATTGTTTATAGAATCTTAGCATCTGATGCCAACCCTCATTTGTTTCCAGACAATTCATTCGCTCTTGGCAGTCAAGTATAAAATTCAAACAGTTTTGCAGTGTCTTGCTTTCTGCTGATTAAATTGTATTAACGATATCTGTTGTTCATGAACTGTTTTTTAACTTTCGAAATTTAATTTCTATTCTTCAATGTATCGTTGAAACAGTAGTTAAGTTATTTTGATTCGTCCGTGTTATAAATATATTCTCTTGCAAATTTCAAAACGCTGAGATTAAATGTTGTCCTGAAAATGTGAAGATTTCTTTCTGTTTGGGTGCATTCTATTCAGTGGTGCAAAGTGTATGCCAATATGTTTATCGTCTAGCGAAGAAATTGATTATCAACAAATTACTTTGCAAAATGCTTTTGAACAGATCGGTGGCACGATAGATCATTTTCATATTTATTCCACGAGGCAAGCAGCAGATATATTCTGTGTTTTGTTTTTAATTTTGGTGAAATTGAAACACATGTGAATTTTCAAATAGAACTATACATTTTTTAAACCTAAAATGAATAGATCAATAGAGGAATTCAATGAAGCCTCATTTGTTAATAATTTAAAGAGTAAAAATGTATATTTGACACCGGGCACGAGCAATTCTCAACTCTAAGGCAAGCAACGCCTATCATTGACTCTTCTAGTAATTCAAGTGGCCTATCCTCGGAAGTTTTCCTCTTTCTCCTCGCCTTAAAAGGCATAAGAGGCGGAGTCTGTAGAATGTGGCACCAATCTAATAACACTTCCCTCCCCTGAAGAATGCTTTGTTACTCCCTTTTGTGGGAACACGTTCTTGTCGTGTATTAAATTGTGAAAAATAATTTAAATGCAATATAATAAGCGAATAATAGTTTTGTATATATTGTAATGCTATACACCTTTAAATATAGAAATAAAACATGCAACTAAACAGCATACACAAGTTTTAGGAAGACGAAAATTCTTTCTTATTATAATACTCATTTGTATACTTTTCACAGACAGAATATTGAGACATACACCATCAATATGATGATTTGTTCTGGTAATAATCGATCTTATAGATAATTGACATGTAATGACAGAAATTTATAATGTATGGTATGGGAAATTAAGTACGAGTTCTGTTAATTTTAATGAGAGAGCAATTTTGCGACGAAAATGTTTTTTTAAAAAATATATATTCCAAATCCATATACTTCCTTACATTAATTAACGTTGTTTCCATTACCATTCAATGGAAGGACATAACATCCCTCACGCGCCTATATTTTGAAATGGTCAGAGAGGTCACTTGCTCGAGTCGCCTAGTTATTGAATCCAACACTTGAAATGTTCTATTCTTACAGTAGTTCCCGAAACACATAAATTCCAACAGGCCATCTCAAACTTATAGTAGTCACACCCTACTTTCAAACATTTGTAGTCACCGCGGACTGTGAGGCCGCACGTAAACTTTTAAACAAACTTCATTCTCGTGCATGAGGATGCGTTAATCTGTCCAACATTTTTTGTGTCAGAGGGGCTGTGATTCCTGGGGAGATAATAGTGTAGTGGACCCATGTCCACTACACTATTATCTACAGTTATTAACAACTATCTATATTACTAACAATGTTATTAACAACTCTCTGAACCTAAGCGAGTTCATTTCCTAGCGTGGACAAAACTTTTGGGGCTTGGAAACCTTTCTGCGGGCTTCATGAAGTATTGTAATATTGCGATTACCAAATAGTGCATCCTGTTATCACTATTAGTACGTCCTGTTATCACTATTAGTTTTAATGAAAATTTTTGCTTTTCATTTTGTTTGCATTTAATCAGTTTTCTGTTTCTTATATAATTTTGTGAATGTATTTTAGGAATGGTGTTTAACTGATGCCAATGTGATTCTTGATTTGAGCGAGATTGCGGTTTCCAAGTACTCACGGCTCAAGTCACGTCTTATTGCGATCGGAGAGCTGGGGAATACCTGCATTAAGAGTGGACTGACAATATGCTAAATTCAGGAAACAAATTCCACAATCTCGAAGGGAATATTGATGACTAAGGAAGGGCAGCCAGTTTTGCCCGCATGGGCCTACGTGTTCCTACTATTCCTCGCGGGCGCTGCCACTCAAAATCGTCACTGCAACGGGCAACGAAGGAAATTTGAGCGCTGAAACATTCCTGGGAGATAGGTAACTGAATTACAAGGAGGTTTCTATTAAATAAAACATAATAACTGTTGTAAAAAGCGCTTATTAATTGGAAAATACAAAAATTTGTAATGAGAATTTTCTGTGAATAGAATTATACAGAGTCCCACCAACTATGGGCCACCTTATAACTTCTAAACGGTTCCCGATATCGAAATGCAATTTTCGCTTAACAATGCGAAATCATGGGGGAAGTAATGTGCGGTAGAGATATAATTCGAAATATTTTTAGTTTTCGAGAAATTTAATTATCTTTGTTTTTTTAAATGGAACCATGCATTTTTTTTTCACTAGCGATAGATAATCATAAATAGACGAATGCAGTGATGTAACATACGTTAATGTTTTGATAGTATTTCGAGTATAAAATTATACTTTCAGAAATGTGATTTTAAACTAAATGTACGAGATTTACTGTTAGCAACCGTTGCAATTGTCGCATTTGGGTTGCCTTAGCGGCGCCTGCACTTTTGCAAGAACAGGGGAAAGGTCGCGAAGGACACATTCCCCAAAAGCGACGGTATCGACGACTGCTAGAGGAAAAATGGCACGTTTAATATCAAATCTCAAGTCTCATAATATATATATATATATATATATATATATATATATATATATATATATATATATATAAACGGGTTTATACGTTTATATTATTATCGGTTTTTTACATGTTTAAGAATACAATTCTTAAGTGATTAGAAGTATCAGAAAAAGTTTGTAAATATTATTTTATCGTATTAAAGGAATTGAAAAAAATGGTGTCTTCGCGTAAGAATTAGTGCTATTTACTAGTTTAAAAGAATTTAATCAAATGGAGACATTAGTTCACTACCAATTCGTGAACTATGTTTTTTTTCATTCAAACCCAAAATATCAAAAAATACTAATACAGCTTTAGCAATCCGCTTGAATTCATGTAATTCAAGAAAATGTTTCAGTCTATCAGGACGGAGATGCGGAGGTACGCTTTCGCTAATTGTAAATTGGGAGTCAGAAAATATTGCCTGGGAAGTGGGAAAAAATGAATATTACACAACACAGTCGCTTAATGTCATCATTCGACGACTTCCTTGCTATTGAAATATCAAATATTTTAGAAGATACCATTAGAATTCAGCTTCATTTGTTATCATAAAGTACTCGATAAATGGATTAAGAAGTACTTTTTTCGTTGGGACTCATCAGGGCTTTAACGTATCACACGGTAAAGAAGTTATTTTGTTCAATGAACGTGAGTTAAAATTAATAGGTTTTTCTACGAACGTTATTCTGGTGATTCCATCACCAAACAATTGTAATATCAAAAAACTAGACTGTATTACCATGCATGCCGTCCTTAGTTTTTATCAATCAAAATTTCGAAAAAACGTACTGCTAGCACTCCGGTTAGAACATTATAATATGTAATTTCAGAAAATTGTCCATAATCGTTGCACTACGCAAAATTGCATGGAGTGGATTGTTAAGTGTTTAAAATAATAACTGAAATAATATAAATACCAGGTGCCTCACAAACTATGGACAACCCTCGTAACTTTAAACTGTGTACGATATCGAAATGCAGTTTTCGCCCAAAAAACTGAAGCATACGACAATAAAAGTGCCCAGAGATATTGTTAGTAACATTTTTATTTTTAGATAAATTCAATCAACCTTCATTTTTTAAATAAAAGTTAATAGTTTTTTCTCCTGAAATGAATAGAGCATGGAAGAGAGTAATAAAATATTTTTTTAAATATTTTGAAAGAAATATAGAGTAAAAAACTTTCAGTGAGTGTAAAAAGTCCTTGTAAACTCAAGACCGGACTTCAAGATCAAAGGCCCCTAGTCAAAAAACAGATTAGAGCCCCTCCTATGTAATAATAAACCAAAAACAAAAATAGCCAAATATTTATATTTGACCAAATAATAATACTAAAATAACTAGGATAGTTTGATTAACTGGGCCAGATATGTTTTTTTTCTTTTTTTTTCATTTGTTTATCTAAGGTTAGCAAAACTTATTACATAATAATATGAAGTTAATGTAAGAAACAGTAATACAAATTATTAATTTTCAAGTTTTAGCAAATTTCGTGGGATGAATGTATTTGAATAAAACTTAGTTTACTAAAAATGATCCCCTGCAGTATGGGGGTAACTAAGCCTTTTATTGTGGTGAAGTGATTTATTAACACAGTTCTACAAGTTGTAGTTGTTCTACAAGTGTTGAACACAGTTCTACAAGTATATTATAAATAGGGGACATATTTTAATGAAATATCATTTTTACTTTTTCGTATACGTACGTACATACGGAGTAATATACGTGGTATAGAGAAAGTTATGTAATTCTGCACGAAAAAAGCGGCGGATTTTCGGCAGAAAAAATTCTTTGCCGGGCGCTGATAACGAAAAAGTGGAAAAATACTGTAGCTAAATTAAGAGAAAAAAGTCCTCTAATACGTGGTGTAGCTAGAATTCCTGTTTTGTGGGTTCTTAATGCCGAAAACCCAATTCAAGGCGAAACGCCCGCCGTCTGTCCGTCTGTGAACACTACTAGCGCTTAAACCATGCGTAGGATTTTTTTTCAAATTGAATAAACACCTTTCTATCTCTAGTTGAAGCTTTGAAATTTTGAAAACCATTCTTTAAAGCATTGGGGTACTTTACATCAAGCCCTACGATCATTCTCGAAATTTTCTAAAAAATTTTGCTCCAAATTTTTTCTTTAAATTTATTGTAATAATAGAGCAAAATAAAATTATGGCATAGGTTCTATTTTTACGGTTAACTGGATTTTCGAAAATTGCAAAAGTTGGATTTTTTCTGGCGTCATTCCACAACTACAAAATTGCAGATTTTTCCTTCAAATGAAATCTGTTGTCCATAATTGCTTCTTTCATTAAGGTCTGGTATATTGTTTTGAAAATTTTAATAGTTTCCTCGCAATATGGCGAACAATATTTGCAATTTAAAAAAACAAAAAAAGGTTTTCTGTCTTGTCTCACGTAGCTCATATTTTCATTAGAGGCAATTTGTTCAGATTATTGTATTTATGTATACATATGCTCTAAATAATGTTGAATAAAATGTTTCGAAAACTCAACAGTTTTTTGTGAAAATGAGCACAAGATTCTCAGAAACACTCAAACGCCATTTTCTCAAAAATTTCTCCAATTTTTTGCTTTTTACATTTTCAACAGATAGTGCTAATTGCACTGTTTAGTATGACGTTAAGTTAATTTTTCTGCAATCTTTCGTGTTTTTTTTTAAAATTACACAAATGTAATTTTTATTTACCTCTCACACTATTAATATGCACATTTGCATTGATTTGTATACATTATTGCATTTATAAGTGGAAGTGCTTCCAATGACTTTGAAAGTTTTTGGAAAACTCAATAGATTCCTTTCAAAAAGAGTTTCAAATTCCTCCTTTACAGTAAAGCTTAATCGCCATTTTCTTAAAAAACAGCTTCAAATTATTCAATGAAAATTTCTATTTAGGACAAGGTTTTCCTCTTCTTTAATATTCTGAAATGTTAATATTCTATATAGGTTCTACTATTTGGAAACCGAAAAGAAAAGAAAAACGTCAAAAAATGTGTTTTGGGTGACGATAGATGACAGCTGGCGAGAGAATAAAGCAAGACCTTAAAGCCAGTCCACACAAAGGAAATTAGATATTTTCGCTACGAGAAAGTCTGTGCCATTCGGTAACACCTCTAGTTACCTCTTTTCGTCCTGTTTAAAACATTTTCGCATATTCCATCTCTTTTAATATAATTTTAATAGTATTTAAAATAATTTTACGAGATCCAACGAATGTTCTTCACACAATTCCTGAGTAACCTATTCGATTTCATCGTTCACAAATTTTAATGTCAATCGTTGTATGAAATCTAAGGTTCCTGTGACGCCTATCAACAACATTGTCGGTGCGGCGGATTTCACGAAAACTAAATACAAAGATTTCCTGGTCCAGTTCAAACCAAAAAATTGCAAGCGAAGTTCACTTGAACGAACGGAAGTAGCCATGATTATATCAGTAACGTATTCAACAGCTTTAGTAGTTCATCTGACCTCTTTTTGATCAATTTTTTATGTATTTTTATCTTTGCTTTTTTAAACATTTTAAAAACATTTTTAGAGTATTTTAATGATCATTCTTGGTAATGATTTAGGTTATCACTACTACCGATCTGAGCAGCGGGACGCTAAAACTCGCTGCAGGACGCTAATACAGGCTGAATTCGATTACCATTTAACAAAGTAGTATTGAATATTCATCACCGTCGCATCCCGAACTCTACCACAGACGCTGCAGTAGCAATGATGGCTGTCATTGAACCATATCAGCCGGTGCTCGGGTGTAAGTTGCTTTTTTGTTGATCTTGCTCTCACTATAGTTCTCCTGAATTCTTAATTAAAAATATTAAGATTTTTATACAGAAAGGTTTTTGAGGACTTAACTGAGCCACTGTCCACCTAATCTCAAAAGATTTGGCCCAGCTAACCGCATTGACATGAATTTCTAATAACTTCTAATATGTTATTATAACTTAACTTTCAGCACTATAGGCTGCGAAAACTACATATTTTATCAATGGTAACAAGTTCCTGATTTCATGAATATACAGTTCTTATTTTATTATATTTATTGAGGTGTAAGTTTTAATTAAATTATCGAGAAAATTGCATTCACCTCACATTTAAAAGCGAAATATCTCCATAATCGGCTTCCACATCCAGCGACATAACAGCTTAAATGTGCCCGGGGACTACCCTTGTAACACAAATTTAAATAATATTTCACTTCAAGAACATCTGAACTTTCTCAACATTTGTTTTCTGCATTATTTTCTTTAGGCATTTTTCCCTCTATAGTCACTAAATATCATAATGTCCATGTGATTAAAAATAAATTAAAAATAACATTTTAGGTGGGCTGACTCACTTAATCCTACACTACCATGCTCACTTTACAGGATGAGTTTTTTAAATTTCCCTATCTAAATAGTTTATTTTTCACTAATACATATAAGTATTCTTTCTCATATTCTCACCTGCATATGACATTAGATTCAAATTTCCTACACATATATTGGTGCCACATCTTTAAACGTCTAGCGCATGCAATATTATTAGTATATATATATATATATATATATATATATATATATATATATATATATATATACTAATAATATTGTATATATAATAATAATATATATAATTGTTTTATAATTTCTACTTATTTATAATTATTCCAATGGTAATCTAAATATTATAAAATATGAAAGTAATAAATATTTGGTCGGTTTCTTAGTAGAGGAGACGAAGTCCCCAATTCTACGAACATTAACCAATTGATTAACAAAAAATTAAACTAATGTTAAAACGATAATAATATATAAGATACATAGCATTACAATATATACTATGAACATCCAAAACAGTACACTGATTTTTGGAAGGTTTAGAAACCTGTAAATGCCTTTTATCCAAAACATCCAATTTTTGGACTTGATCACTTTCATCAATAATCCTACGATATTTAAGAAGGTATTTAAACAGTAGAAAAGATTAAAAATTGCCTTTACACATTTTTGGGCTTTAAGAATGTAATAAATATTTATTGGGGATCCTATTGTATTTTATTTCAATCATCCATATCCCCTTCTGAAGTTGCGACTCGGGCAGCTGCCTAGGCCAAAGAACGGCCTTACGTACACCTAGAAAACTCTAGCAGAAACTTTTACTACATAATACGAACGATGAGTTAGAAAGAATAAAGATATCAAGTTTAGAAATTAAGAATACTCTTTTTATTCCCTTATATTACAAAAGTTCGAAATGTTACCAACTCTTTGATATTTGGAAACAAAATAAAATAGCCGTTTTTGTAAGCTTAAAAAGTCTTCGTACACGCCTAATGAACAAAACATATTGCGTTATTTAATACTGGGTATGAATTCCATTTGCTTTGATTATTGTCTCTTATTGCAACATAGATTTCAGCAACGTTGTCGTAGTCGCAGGGTCAATTAAACTTCGTTCTCTCAGACATGCATGTTTAATATTTTTTATTAGACAAACTGTATTGACTATTTTTAATCCCAGAACTGACCACATATGACCTACAGGGTGAATATCAGGGAATTTAAGAAGTGAATAAATTTGCTTTCTTAGTGTTTTAGGGTAGCTATGATTTAGTGGCGCGTCTAGAGTGATCTGATTAGTAACCAGGGAGGGCACCAAATATAGAATATTTACCGCTTAAATGTCCGACCTATTTTCATTACTGGACATTTGATTGATGCACAAGTCTGGTCTAAGGGATCCCAATTCTTTTGTTAATATTCATTCTTCATAATTCAAGTTTATGTTGAGTAAATATATTCCTTTATTCATGTTAAAAATGGATGACAATATTCATATTGTTTTGTGAAATTTTTAATTTAAAACACGTTTACAAATTCTCTTACAGATCAAAATACAACCAATTTCTTACAGAAGCATTAAGGAACACATTTTTATACTCCGTGCTAACATACGTTCGTAACGTGTTTGCAAATGTAAAAATTCACGCAGACACATGATTTGTGACCGACGAGTGCAATAAGCTCACATAATTCCCTCTCAATTTCTTCCCTACAATGAAGAATCCGTTCTCGTGTTAAAGGGCCAAGCAGCGGCCACAGGCCTCCTGTGACTAATGCCCTGTTGCCAAATCCTGAGCTGTTGCCACTTGCTCGGTTATCGCTTCCGAGCAAGGAAACAAAACGCACACTGCCGGCGTGGATAGCCGTTACAGCTTTCTGTCGGAAAATAAGACTTCCAAATAAGGATTCACAAAAATATTTGATTGAAAAAAAACACACACCTACCACTGACACAGTTATTCACTTTCTGTTCTTCTGACTACTAATACAAACAATAGAAAAGCCGGTGTTATTTTCTTGTTTTATTGATAACTGATACGTAATATATTACAACTTTTACCCTACTAACACTTCATTCTTCTAATAAACCTCAAGGAAACGACGGCTGAGAGAGAAGAAAATATATAATTAATGAAAAGTAAAACGATGTCTAAAATTCCACGTCAAGAATTGATTTTAAAGTCATATACATACAATAATGTACATACAATATGCATACAATAATTATACATACAATAATGTACAAAATAGAAAATAAGTAGTGCAGGCTAGAATTTGAACCCCAGATCTTCAACACTTCCCCCATCTCGATCAGGTTTTTCGTCCAGTTTCCCTGATCCATTGAGCAAATGCTGAGATGGCCCCTTGTTTTGCTTCTGGACATAAATGTAACTTCATTTTCTGTGCACGTCTTCTAGAATTCAGTGGGAAATACAATTATTCAAATTATCGTTTCCATGTTGTCGCGGCATGAAGTATTATTCCGAAGGACAACATGGATAAGAGCCAAAATTTATTGCTTATTTATCCTTGAAAATAGTTTTTATTACATGGGAGTTTTTTTTCCTCCAAAATTTAAGTAGTATATGACTTAGTGTAGGGATCACAGAATTTTGAAAATGTGCACACAATTCACTTTTCCCCATAGCACGTCATACGCAGTTTTAACTGTTTTTTTGACGTAAAACAAATAAAATAAACACAATATGGAGCCGCCCAACCAGGTACTCTCCGATACTGACCAAGGGCAAGTCACTTTTTATTTTATTTATTTTACGTCAAAAAACAGTTAAAACTGTGTATGACGTGCTATGGGGAGAAGTGAATTGAGAAGTCACTTAATGCTGTGTTTTGAATATTACGATGTTCTTGATGCCAGAAAATTCTTTCGAAAAATACCAAAACCTTTTGTTTTTTTCAGATAAAATTCTAAATTAAATGAATTTTAAAATTTAATATTTAAAAAAGATTGCACTTGAAAATAAATCTCCAGCATGTATATTGATGGTGTTCGAAAACATATATATTGTCACCATATAACTCAAACTTTTGCGAAAAACACTCATATTTCAAGAAACGTGCAGATGAGATGATTTGAAGGTCTAATATTGAAGAGCAGATTGCACTAAAAAAATATGTATAATTATCTTTCGTCTAACGCAGTGTATTCTTCAGACAACATTCACAGAAGTAACGAATAGTACACAGAAAACTGCCAGAATAGGGAGCATTCGTTTCGGTACATTTTTCAGTTTTAGAGGAATATCATTATGTAACACATTAGATCTAAATATTCCATCTTTTTTCCACAGAAATAAGCCAAAGAATTTTTACTCATTCGTATACGAAGTAGAGGACCCCAGTGTTATAGACAAACTTGAAAGCCACTTTGACATGTTTTAAGAAACATAATGTTTAGACGAAGAGCAGTTAAAAAATTTATGAGATCCTGATTTTAGAGAATATAGTTAAATCGCATTTAGAAAATTGTTATTAACTCTCATGGTTTTTGAAACTATTCCAATTTTCTTAACCCATTTATATATTTTTTTCAATTATACAATGTGTCCGATTTGTTACGCAGGATTCAAGCAGGAAGCTTAAAGTTATATTTGCTATGCGTACGAATAATATGAAACAATTGAATATTTGTAATATTGAAAAATTAAAACTTTGTAATTGAAATAAGATTTACTATGTTTTTAAGTACACGTTGGTACTTAAAAATACAAAGGTTGCGATAGCTCAGTGGCATCGTTACTGCTTTCCCTGTAACGTCCCTGACCGGGAGGCCCTAGAGTTCGAGTACCGACATTGGCGGATGTTCGACTGAAGTTACATGTGAAAAACTTTGGAGCCGTTTTGGAAAAAAGTTTGAAAATGCTCCCCAGGGGCATCAACTTAATTAACCCCAAAATTTAAAGAATTATTTTCAAAATCGCAGGGCCTCGATTTGGGCCAGATCGTTAATGGAAAATTCATTTTGACAAAAATTCTACGAATAGTTTACACACTAGTGTTCACAGAGAAAAAGACTGACAGTCAGACAGACCAGCCGACAGGCGGAACAGGCGACACAGGGACGGACAGACGGACGTTCTGAAATAATAACAAGACTCTCTTGGTAACTGAAGACCCCAAAACGTGTATTTCCATTAAAATCTCGACATCGATTTACTGCAACATTACATACATACCTCTCTAAATATTACTTTTGTTACTCCGATTGTTTACGAGAAAGTAAAGTATATATATATATATATATATATATATATATATATATATATATATATATAAATACACGTTCACACACCACAGAGTAGGTTACACGCAAAAAAAGAACACCAATTACAGAGCCCGTATTCCTGCCCGTCAGAATGCAGTTCTAATGTTATTACATAAACAAGGGGTCCCACCAACTATGGACCACCCCCATAACTTCTAAACGGTTCAGGATATCGAAATGAAGTTTTTGCTGAACAATGCGAAATCATGGGGCAAGTAACAAGCCGTAGAGAAATTGTCTATAATATATTTAATTTTCGAGAAATTTAATCATATTTGATTTTTTATATGATACTATATATTTTTCTCACCAGCAATGGATAGACCATGAAAAGAGGATTAAAATGATGTATCATTTGCTAATATTTTGAAAGTAACTTGAGTATAAAAAAAAAAATTAGGCTTTCTGACATGTGATTTTGAATTACACGGGCAATCTTGTAGCAGCCCTTGCTACTCTCGCTTTTGGGGAAGGTGGACATCGCGACGTCTAGACTGTTGCATGGAGAGGAGAGACTGAGAGGGGTGGCAGTGGGTGATAAGAGGCATAACTACAGTAATTCTTGGCGATGACACAGACATCACACTAAGAAATAACAACTTTAACAATCAGAATGGAAGATTTTTTTTTTTTCATTTATTTATTTGGATTCAACTTGCCTTCTACTAATATTTCAAAACATCGATCGTTCCAAAGAACGATATAAAAAAATTGGTAGCGTAAGAAAAATGATAATTATAAATATCATTTTCAAAGTGAACAAAACTGAAGAAGCTAACCACCGTCCCTTCGTTGGAAAATGTCATTTTTAATTAAAATGATCACTTGTTCACTTTGCAATCATACGACTGATGTTCATAAATAAATAAATAAATAAAATAAAAAAAAGTGCACTTCCGTCTTCTGCATTTTCAAGTTTGTGGCATCACTTGGCGCTATGAAATGAGAAACTCCCTAATCAGTAAGAGCAGTCGCGAATGCAGATATGCATTTTTGTTAAAGTTTGGTAAATTTACACTGATAGAACTGCCAACAGTTCCATTGTGGCAGCCGACCGAGACACATCGTGCTCCGATCGCGGCCAGTGAAACGTTGTTTTTATATTGTCATTCAGACAGTGAACTTTGTGACATTTAATTAGTGGTAATACTCTAGTTCCACGAGTTGTGAGTGTCTGAAATCAACTATACGGTCAGCCGTTGCAGCGGCTACCCTGCTCAAGGATGGAGCCCACGGGCATCGGGGCTTCCATAACCTCAACACCATCACCTAAGGTATCTACTCAACCAAAGCTGAAAACCTACGCAAATGCTATGTCAACTGAAGTGTTTCCCACCAAGGACCAGGCTATAATCATTGACTCACTAGAAGGTCTCACCATTAAAGATTACATTAACAGTCTCTCCAACATCATTGACGCTAATGAAATAAGATTTATTTCAAAAATTGCAAACAACAGAGTATGTATTTTTCTAAGCTCTCAAGCAATAGCTGACACCCTTACAAACAACCATAAAGTCATTAAAATAAAAAACCATGATCTGAAGCTGAGACCACTTCTAACAAAAGCCAAAAGAATAATTATTTCAAACGTCTGCCCCATCATCCCTCACTCAGTAATAGAGAATGTACTCACCACAAATAACATCAAATTGGCATCCAAAATTACATTTGTTAAAGCTGGTATTCCTGGACAGGGGTTCTCCCATATTATGAGTTTTCGGAGACAAGTATATGTTTCTCCTGAAGATGTAGCTCTACTAACTGAATCCACTACTGTATATTATGAAGGCTCAACATATAGGATATTTTTCACAACTGATGAAATGGCATGCTTGAATTGTCACCAAACTGGGCACTTAGCTGGACAATGCCCTTCACCCAACACTTCTAATCACCATAAAACTACCAATTTAAGTAATGTTCCCATGGAATCTGAACACATTAGTGAAAAACCCTGTGACGTGCCAGATCCAGCAACCAATGGAAAAGACACTGAAGTAGCAGATATGCAATTTCACCATGAGTCCATGAAAAAAATGCCCACAACTGATTCTCCACCACCTTCTAAATCTGTATCTTCTACTAATGAAGCCAAAAACAATGAAGAAATCTCAAATAATAACAACATAGTCTCCCTCAGTACCAATAAAAGATGCCTCCAGACTGACTCCTCCTCACCTTCCAAGTCTGTAAGCAACACAACTGAAACAAATAATATGGAAAAACTCTCAAAACAACCAAAAAAGAAAAAAAAAGAAGAAAGAGAAAAATATGGAAGAGTTGATAAACCCTATCAAACACATCATTGAAGACTCTCAAAACAACTACCCCCTTACTTACATTCAGTTTAAATCATTTTTAGAGAACTCTTTCAGTACTAATGATCCTATACTCATCGCTACTGACTACTCACAAGACATATCATCCATCACCAGAATGATGCATAGTTTATATCCACATCTCACCAATAAAACCATAAAAGGCAGATTCACCAGGATTATCAGGAAAATCAACTCAGTACTTCAGACTGCAGATGAATCAAGCACTGAAACAGACTCCAGTATAGAAATCAACACCAGTCAATGAAAATTCTTCAGTGGAATGTAAATGGCTTTTACCCCAGACTAGAAAGTATACAGTACCTATGTAACCTAACACAACCTGACATCCTCTGTCTCCAAGAGACCAACTTCAAAGACTCCAAGCATGGCAATATCAAAGGGTATAATTGCTCCTTCAAAAATAGAATCAACTCCAATCATGCCAGTGGTGGTGTAGCTATATTCATCAAAGACCATATTCAATATCAAGAATTGAATATTCAATCAAACATTGAAGTCAATGCTATAAGGATCTTGTCACCTGTTCAAATCAATATATGTAATATCTACCTACCAAATAGCTACAAGTTTGATGAACAAGAAGTAACTGATATTATTAAGAAGATGCAAAAACCTTTTCTCATTATGGGGGATTTCAACAGCCATAATCCAATTTGGGGATCCAATAAAACTAACTACAGAGGTGTCATGCTTGAAGAAATATTTGATAAACTAGATACAATTGTTCTTAATACTGGAGAACCTACTCACATCAATACCAGTACCAACAATTACAGTGCCATAGATATTTCCATTTCCTCTACCCAATATGCCTATAAATGTTCATGGAATATCTTAGATTACCCCTATGATAGTGACCATTTCCCTATTTTTATAAATATTAACAACACTCCCAACATGTATAAAAATGACCAAGCAATCCCAAGACGGAATTATAACAAAGCTAACTGGAATATCTATAATGATCTGATCAAAAAGTACCTACCTAATACTAATGTTCTTCTAGAAACAGAGAACATCGACACTATCATCAATTCATTTAACGATGTCATAACCAAAGCTGCAAATGGATCAACTGAAATAATCAAATCATCAAAGAGAACCAAACTAGTCCATTGGTGGAATGACAAATGTAAATTGGCACTCAAAAATTCCAAACATGCCTTCAACAAATACAAAAAACATAATACTGAAGAAAATAAAATACAATACAAAAAGATGAGAGCTGTTACAAGAAGAACCATAAAAGAAAGTAAAGCAAACTCTTGGTACAACTATGTCTCAAGTTTGTCAATACATAATAATATTAGTGAGTCATGGGCAAAAATAAAAGCTATCGAAGGAACAAAAAAAGGTAAACAAATACATTTTTTACTATCAAATAACCAAATCATTACAGACCCTAACAAAATAGCAAATTCAATTGCATGCAGCTTTGCCAAAAATTCAAGCTCAAAAAACTATACAGAAGCCTTCTTACAACACAAAAAAGAACAAGAGAACCTTACAGAACTTACAAATAATGAAGACTTGGCTACTTATCACCATCTTAATGATCCTATTGGAATTAAAGAACTTAATTCTGCTATCAACAGGACTAGAAACTCTTCACCTGGACCAGACAACATTCCATACATTCTTTTGAAGAATCTACCCCTGGAGGGAAAAGAAACATTACTTAAAATGTATAACATAATATGGGATAAAATGTATTTCCCCAGCTATGGAAATCAGCTATTGTTATACCTGTACCAAAGCCTGGAAAAGACCCCACAAAAAATGAAAATTACAGACCCATTTCTCTAACATGCAATATGTGCAAAATTCTGGAAAAAATAATTAACATAAGACTCAGATGGTTCCTAGACTTTAAAAACATCATATCCAACAATCAATTTGGTTTCAGAGCAGGACACTCAACTATTTCTCACTTAGTATTGATACTTACATTCAAGAAGCCCTTGCTAACAAACAGCATGTTTTAGCAGTGAGCCTAGACATTGAAAAAGCTTATGACATGGTGTGGACCCATAGAATCATGACAAAATTACAAGAATATGGACTTAAAGGCAACATATTTCAATTCATCAAGAATTTCACCAAAGAAAGAACTTTTAATGTGAGAGTTAATGGTAGCTTATCATCAGCACAACATCTGGAGAATGGACTACCACAAGGTGCAGTACTTAGTGTTACCCTATTCCTATTGGCCATTAATGATGCAGGCTCCGAAATCAACCATCCGGTAATCACAAGGAAGTATGCAGATGACATTACCATTCTTTGCAGAGGAACATCTATTACAACCAGTCAAGAGATTATACAATCTGCCTTAAACAATCTCCATGGATGGTCTCTCAAATCAGGTTTTAAATTTTCAGCTTCCAAAACCCAATGTATAATATTCTCCAGACAAAATATTGTGAATCTGCCCATATTAAAAATGGACCTACATCAACTAAAGTTTGATCAAACTATTAAAATTTTAGGCATGCATTTTGATTCAAAAATGAGCTGGAAAAGACATATACAAATTATATCTGAAGAATGTAAAACAAGACTAAACATACTCAAGTGCATTTCCCATAATAACTGGGGAGCAGATAAACATCTCCAGCTAATGACCTACAAAGCAATAGTACGATCCAAGATCGACTATGGATCCATATTATATGATTCAGCTAGCAAAAAAGACCTAAAAAAGCTTGATGTTATACATAATAAAGCTCTACGAATAAGCACTGGCTGTTTTCATACTAGCCCCATTGGCAGCATTCTAATAGAAGCCAAAGAACCAACTCTAGCTCATCGTAGACAAATGCTAACTCTCAAATATGCTATTAAAACTGCTGAGTCTAATAATCCTATAATCTACCACGATATATACCCAAAACTTCAAAATTACTACAAAGAAAAAAAATGCTTTTCACCAGTATATAGCAAAGTGAAAAACCTACTAAGACAGCTAAACTTTCAGGAAAAGATATTAATGGAAAAAAGAAATAACAGTATACCACCATGGACAATTCCTGATATAGTAGCAGATATAACACTGGACACTATCCAAATAAACAAAATGGTTAAAAAAGATAAGGAAATAAAATTTCAAGAAATAGAAAATAAATACAAAGATTCCTATAAAATCTATACTAAACTTATCAATAATAATGATGGAAAATATGCAGCTACATTTACCAAAGATGTTAAAGTTATAAACAGACTGTACTCCTACGCTAGTACTACTACAGCTGAAATATGCTCTATAATGACAGCCTTCAAAATGTCACAAAAACTCAGACATAACAAGTTTGTCATTTTCTCTACTTCCCTTGAAGCAATAAATAATATTCACAATAACTACCCAGGTATACCAATGATAAACAGTATTCATGAAATATATCAAGACATTATACAATCTAAAAAGACTCTCATAATTGCCTGGATACCAGATTACAAAACAATGCCTGAACACAACACAATGAGCCTTGAAGAGGAAAATGTAAGCCCTGAAACTGAAAGTATTTTAACAATATCACACACATACAAGTATTTATGGACACATATCAAGAAAGCAATGGATGAAAAGTGGAGCAACCTCTGGAAAACCATGAAATCCAGCCCTCTACACAAACTAGTTAAAAATTTTTATTCCCTGAAAACTTCCAAAAAATTCTCAAGACAAGAGCAAGTAACAATAACAAGAATAAGAACTGGTCATTGCAAGTTCAGTCATCAACACTTACTAACTGGAAATCCCCCACCCACCTGCCAGCACTGTGATACCTCTCTTAACTTTCAACATATCTTAACTCAATGCCCTATGTTTCAGCACAGCAGACAGAGATACCTAGAAGATGAGCCAAACTCCGAATTAATCCTATCATCCAACGAATTCCAAAATAAAATAATACAATTCTGTAAAGACAGCTATTTTCTTAAAGAAATCTAATTGTACTAGCATAGATACTGGTAACTAACATTGTAACATTGAGAATACATATAATGTCTGTCTCCACAAATTTGTATATATTTAGTGAATATTTAGTGTAATATTCTGTTAAATTGCTATATTAATATTGTAAAGTTGTATTTAAAGTAGTCGCTAATGACCTCAGTTGTTGATGCGACTTTAATAAACAAAAAAAAAAAAAAAAAAAAAGAACTGCCAAGAGTATTTCATTTTTCTATTGCTTTGTTCTTCCGGTAGTACGTGTTTAAATAGGAAGTTTACTTACAGTGAATAATAAGAGAAAATGTCTACCTATTTATTATTTGATCAATTTAATCAAGATATTACAATGAAAATCTTTAAGCATTCATTCGCTTCCCATGTTTTAAAATGATCGCTTGTTTCTACACTAAGTTTGATTTTTGTAACTTTAAAAATTACCTTTATTATTATTATCATCGTTTTTGCTACAATATTTTTTATTTTGTTCTTTTCGATAATTGTTGATTTGGAATTTCAGAAGAAGAAAAGTTCAATTCAGATGAACAAATGGGAAAAATCTATCATTCTGATCGTTAAAATTGATGTTTGTTGATATGTTTTTCATGTCAAGATCATGAATTGCTGCAGTTACGCCTTCATCCTGCACGGCCATCTTTCTCACACTCCTCTCTCCACAAAACAGTATCAACGTCGCGAAGGCCACGTTCCCAAAACGGCGACTGTTGCAAAGGCTTACTTGAAAATCTCATGCAAAAAATCTAATTTTATACTCAAATTACTCTTAAAATACTAACATATGATACTTAATTTTATTCCAATGTTCATGATCTATTAATTGCTGATGAAAAAGAAAATATAGTTCCATTTAAAAAATCAAAGATGATTAAATTGCTCGACAACTAAAACTATTATAGACAATTTCTCTACGGCATGTTACTTGCCCCATGATTCTGCATTGTTAAGCGAAAACTGCAACTCGATACCCTAAAACGTTTAGAAGTTATGGGGGTGATCTATATTTGGTGGGACACCCAGTATAATATAAATATTAGAAACCCTATGTAACATGATCGATGATTAATGAAAGTGATTGTAGTATACTGAGCGAATGAATAAGGATGACGAAATGCGTCTCGTAGCGGAAACCTCGAAATGTTTACTTTTCATACAGCCAAATTCGGGTAGCTATATTTTCTTAATTAAACCCCAAAATATCCAAGCATTTATTTCAAATTAAATAAAACTACAATTTTATTCACAATAATACTAACCTGATATGACTTTCTACAAACAATTATAAGGAGATGTGAACTTCTTCATCCTAAATCGTTATTTTAGTTTTAACGATTATGTTAATATTTGCTTCTCAGAGACACGGACCACGCTCGAAAGAACACAATAAGTAAACGAAATTAAGGATATTATGATTATTATGTCACAGTAGCTTCGTTGTTGAAATGACGACTGATTCTTTCATATGCTCAGAGATTTTCTGTTTCATTAAGATGACCTCGGCATATATGTACTTCGAAGACTGGTCAGTTGCCATGATTTTGACGCGATAAGCGATGATCTCAAACAATCCACTTAGATTCGGAAGGTAGTGTCAAAGGATTGTCGCGTTAGTGTCGAATGGAAAAGAATGCTTCTAGGAATTGTTCTGAACTTGGAATAATTGAATTTTAAAAACAGTTTATTTGCAAACTTTGCACCTTCATTGAAATTTAATTAACTGCATACGTAAGTTAACATTCCATCAATTACAAATGTGCATAAATAAACATATGTCAATACTCTATTATAAGAGTATTATTACCTATTCCATGCTGATGCTATCTACTTCTAAAGGTAGCAGACTTACTGGTTAGAATGAAATTGTGAATGTTGTAACAATGTATTTCGTATTTGGAACGTGTGAATACTGAGGAGCCTGAAGCTTTAATGTCTATATTTATACGTGAATAACAATTAATGCAAAATTATTGTTTCCTTGTATATTTAATTTGAAAAATTTCCAAAATTTTATATGTAAAGAATTGGCTTCCTAAGAAGGTGGATAAAGGCTTTCTCCATCGGAAAGCAAGTGTTACGATTTATGCTTACAAGCTCAGCCTATTTCGCCTTGAAACGTGTGGAGGAAGGACGCAATTTTCACCGGGAGGTATTTCTGGAAGCCAATTGATGACTCTTTCTTGTTCCCAGGTTGAAGATTGTTCGGTAGCCAACGCGAGTAGTATTTTAAAATTTATGCTGTAATTGTTAAACAAATGGAACTTAAAGTATTTAGAATAAAATGAAAAATTAGAGAGCTGAAAACGAGGAATATCTAACCAGCAACAATTTTCATGGCAATATATGCAAGCGTTGTGGCCGCTTGTCCCCTCCACCCCCGTTAGGAACTTCAAATGTATTTGCCGGAGAAACTAAGTGAGCCGTTGTAAAACGGCTTGTAGAAAAGCCTTGCGTGGGAACCGACAAAAAAATAGTTGTCATAACATGCTAATTTCTTATAAACAATCTCGAAAACAAAAGACGATAGCGCCAATCGGATTGCGGAATTTTGCATCTCGTTTAAAGGCAATTTTAAAAAATCAATACATTTTGTTTGAAAAATATTAAATTTTTAAACAATTTCCAAATTTTGCAATTCTAAAGTGGGATGGGTTCTCTGATGTTCCAGAACCGAAAACTGCGAATTAACAATTTTGCAACAATTAACAATTTTATAAACAGTTCCTAAATGTGCACTATTCTTGCCGGGAAGTGTCCCCAATTTGTCCCTGATTTGATGAACGCAAAATAACAATTTTGACATGAGATGCAAATTAATTGCTAAATATCTAGTTTAATTGTTACTTTAATGATAAATATTCACTTAGCCTTTGAATGTTACTGTCTTTAATTGAAATTGTTCCCTACAAGTCCTCTAACGATTCGAGAAAGACAGTATTTTGCATTTTTGCAAATGTAATATACATATGAACAATTGAAAATATGCAATTATAATCGTTTTTATCGAAAAAATCTGTAGTATACTGGATATTTGACAAAGTTCATAAATTGTGTATGGACAATAATACTGGAATTAAAATGTGTATAAGAAATTAATTGGTCTAACATCAATGTTAATTTATCTGATACAAATGTAATTTCTTCAAAAAGAATTGTGTTGACTGAGGTTAAGTGCTGTGTGTTCATATATATTTCAATGAATTTACTTTCATGTTCACTCGTACAAGTGTTTCTTCCACGTATTTTTTTATTTGAAAATACTTCCTCTCTGAACTAGCGAAGCCCGCCATTTTCTACGACGTAATTTTGTTAGGGCACTCCCCCCTGCGTTGAGATTGGCTACGATGGTTTATGAGGCTTTGCCTGCGACGTTTCGTCATGACAAGGGCTGTCTAAGCCGTGCAAAAGCTGAACTTAGCCGCAGACGGCCCCGATCAATTTACGTTTCCAGTACTGTACGAAAATGTATACTCTAATCCGCAAATCAACAAATTCGACACGTAACAAATTCTCATTTATTGTCGAGCAGTGCACTGCGAAATGAACTTTGATATAACTATAATTCTTTCATGATGAGCCCTACCCTTCCAAGACTCACAAGCCGCCAGAACTAGAATAGTTCTTGTTTCTTGCTGTATTCTGGAAACTGTGAGAATAATTTTTACTAGTAATTGCTTATATATTTACGATATACGATACTAATGTGCATATCTTTTCAATATTAGGGCATCAATTTTTCAACTTATAATGACAGTTTTGACGTTAAGTTGACTGAATTTAAAAGTAACTGAACTTCTCTAGAGCGCGGTTTTGTTTTTCAAGTGCGTCCAGTTGACAAATGCAGGCTTGCCCTAAATTCATTAGAGCAGCATTGGCTATCAAATTATTTCTTAAAATGTCAATGTAGTCGTATTGGTTCATTATATGAATTTGCACTACGAAGTGCCAATTCTCGACTCCAGTAGCACTCGTACATCCCCATACAAAGACCGAACCACACCCGTGTTTCAGGGTCGGAATTAAATTCTACGGCTCGAACTCTGTGTTCTTTTTCCTCCACACTAGACGCTGATCATTTGTTCCCAAAACGGAGAATTGGCTCTCATCCGAAAAAAATGTCCCTCCGCCAAAATTCAGCACCAAAATTTACATGTTTCTGGGCAAATTTCAAATCCTTCTTCCTGTTGGTTGAACTTACTCAAAATTTCTTCCGTCCCTCTCTCCCGTGCTATGCATTTCACTGTAACACGTTCCATACAGTGCTTGGAGAAATGTATTTTCCGATTTCCAAGAGCTCCCCTGCTAAGATCGGGCATTTACCTTTGGGTTTCTCTCGACTGCCTACAGCATACGCCGTTCATCTTTCTCTCTCCAAAACGAGCTATGATAATGTGAACCTTAGATTTTGGAACTCCGGGCAGTCTAGAAATGTGCCGTATGGATTTGCACTGATTCTGCAACCGAATTGTTAGCTGTCGTTCACGGACAGTGAATTCCCTCCTTCGGGTCTCTTTTCACAGTCTTTGATGTCACTGCAAATCTGCAATTGTTAATAAGATTTTAAAAAAAAAAGTGGAGTGACGGTTGGAACGGTAGAAAGAACGGTTGAAAGCTGCGCAGTACCGCATTTTCGAAAATGAAACGTAGTTTTACTAACATTCACTGTCCAAAGCCTTTTCACGCCTGCCACCAATGACATTGTCGTTATAACTCTTGCTCTATACACGTCCATCTTTTGAGATTTTTTGGGGGGTTAATGAAGAGAGCAATCAAGTTACAACAAATTTATTTTTTCTCTTAATTTTCTGGCGCCTAAAACTCGAATCAGAATCATTATTGAGAGAAGAGACCAGGTGTCTATTTACGTTTAACCCTAACTGTATATGGAAGAGAAACATATTGCAGTTAGAGAAAGGTCGTTCGAAATTCACGAGAATAAAAGCACTTTGTACTATGACCCGTACCGAGAAATGGAAGATGAAGTGTAGTGGTGAAAAAAGACACCCAGGGCCTTGAAGAAGTGTCTTGAAACGCAACCTACGCCATGTGCCAGCATGTTGACAGGGACCAGAGGGAATTGTGGGCTGCTGGCGCGGCGACGCCGCGCTGTGTACATTGCTGTCACTCGCTCGTCCCGCGCGGACAGGCGCGGGCTGGATGGGAAATGTGCATTGGCCCGTTCTCCAGCTGCGCGCCGCGCCGCACCGCGCCACGCCGACCTTGCTGCGTCCGTCGACAGCGGAAACAGGTCGATGGGAAGGCTATGCCTGAGTCGCCTATTGACCTATTCCTGGGGATCCAAGGGTTTACGGCAGCACTTCCGGCCGCGATGAGGCAGCAATAAAATCTAAATGCAGCTGAATCAAATTGCCTTTTTATTGGAAGAGAAATGCGGTATAAGGAAACTCCTAGCTGACGTTCATCTCCGATCGAGAACTCACGAAAAAAGCCTCCACAGAGTAAAAGGTGGGCCCTTGATAGGATTTGTGAATACATTCCACAAACAAAAGGTTTCTAGTACGTCAAAAACAATTTACATTATTGCAGGAAAATTCCCCCCAAACTGAAATTCTTGGACTTCAGAAAGACAAACGAGGAAAGATTCTACTAAGAATGAAAGAGGAAAGATTGTACCCCCTAAAATCAGGTGGAATTCCGTATCAATTTATGAATCAAAATTTGCATTTCCACTTTGAATATCTAAGGAACTTCTACGTATACATTCTCAAGAAAAATCAGTATCTTTTAAAGCAGTTCTTATATACTATTCTATTTATCTATCTCTCATTCTAAAACCGTTCTTAACAATACTATTCTATTTATCACTGCAATATTACATGCTATTTCCTGGCAAAACAAGTTGGAGCTATAACAGCATGTATTTTTTCGTATTATATGTTATGGAAAGGAAATGTAGTAGACTACTTGAATACGCAAAAGTGTTTCCAACCAGCAATGTTTTTTCAACGTTGGGATTCGAACCCAGATTCTAAGGTTGACGTAACCTACCTACCAATGACCAAACGAACGATCTACCTAGTTAAATACTTAACTAACTACCTACCTACCTACACCACCAGCTTCAGAGATTAAATAACCTTCCCGACACTTTAACTCTCGTGCCATACCTGGTTTTTACAATCTCACACTTACTTTATGAAAAGAGAAAGGTATCTAATCGTGCACCCGAAAACGGCGAATTTTCGGCAGAGAAAACTCTTATTGCTGGGCCTTGGAAACGAAAAAGTGGATAAAACCTGTATATATGCTCCATAGATGTTTGTGAAGATTGTCAGTTTGTTTTAAATTCGTCTGACTACGTTACGAGAACCGTGCAGAGATACGTAGGTTGGTGGTGGGGCTTCCATCTTTCAGCCTCCCAACTTGCATGCTTTTGTTTCGGGTAAGCTCCCTTAGATCAGCAGCTTTCTCTACTGCTTAAGAGTCTGACCTCCCCTTGAAGATGTCCCTTCCACTATCTTCACCGTGTTGAAGTACTTCTTGTTGAAGAACAGGAAATTAGTCAATTTACTACAAGATGTAAGAGTAGAGACATAATGACTTGGATCATTTTTTTGTAGTTGCAAAAATAATATTGTTAGCCAGATGGAGAAAAATGAACAATAACAAAAATGAACAATAAACGACAACAGAATAGAAATTCAAAAACTACAAGAAAGAAGTCTTCTACTTCAGGATGATCCAATAAAATACCTGCATCAGCAAAGGCTATAATATCATTTACAAAATATAATAACTGAAGAAAATATAAACGATGAATGGAACATCAAAAATGTACTGAAAAACTGTAACTGAGGCGTTGGGAAAAAAGAACAAATTGGAAAGGAAGAAAGGATAAAAAATTGGGAGCACAGAAATAGAAACAATGATAAAAGAAAAACAGAAAATGTATAAAGACTACATGCACAAGAAAATTGAAAAAGCTACATTGAAATACAAAGCAAAGCCGAACTATGTTAGAAAAATAGAAACATAAGCCCGCCAAGAATTCCAGGATACATAAATAACACAGAACATGATATACACGGCAGACAAGACATATCATACACAATGATATGTCTTAACAAAATGTCTATAATGTCTATAACAAAATGTCTATAACAAAAAAAGAAAGAGACACGGCACCTGTATGCTATAGACGAAGAAAACTTGATAAACCTTTACAAAGAAGTTTGGACGGAAACAATGGAACAAGATAATCCATAACAGGATCAAACAACCACGTCTAGAAATGGATAAACACACAGCCACAGTCCGCATCAAGATGACATTTCATTGGAAGAACTGCACGAAGGCATAATACAAATGATAAACATAAAATCACCAGAGCTTAATGGAACAAATACTTATTAAATATGGTGGAACTTTCACTGTGTCATATCACTGTTTCACTGGTAGTGCTACAACAGCACATATTTTCTCTCAATATTCCTAACTGCTCCGCTATATACTACTACATAAATCTGCAAAAGTGTTTCCAACGAGCAATCTTTTTGCGCACCAAGATTCGAACTCAAATCCTCTCAGCTTACTCGCCGCCACCCTTACTTCTACGCTATCGAAATGTACTGAGTATCGAACTCAGGCTTGTAGGTTTTAAATGTTAAATTTCGGTGAAATCTTAATGGGACTAGCACCATTTTTTACCACACTTTGTTACATATGAGGAGAAACTTTAAGAAAAAAATGAAGCAATTTTTGGGAAAACATTTTCTTAGAGACTGCATAAATTTCAGACACAAATTATGTGAAATCTACTCATTTTAAAAAAAATATGCATGACATTTTTTAAAGAGATTATTTAGAACAGACAATTTAGGGTAAAAATCTCTATCTTCAATTTTGTAGTTTTGAAATGTTAACCGTTTTGCAATTTTCGAAAATACAGAGTTCGCCGAAAAATGGACTAGCAACATATCTTTTTACCGTCCCTTGATACATCCAAGGAGAAAAATTAAGAAAAAATTCTAAGAGGTTTTAAGAAAAAAAAATTAAAAAATAAAAATTGCCTATATTTCACGCAAAATAACACGAAAAGTACTCTCATTTTCGAAACATTGAACATGACCTTATTCCAAATTCTGTCTTTAAAAAACAAATTTCATAAAGAAAAAATCTCTCTTTTCAATTTTGTAGTTGAAGGAAGACGCCCCCCAAAAATTGCAGTTTTGCAATTTTCGAAAAATAGGGAATTTCAACGAGTATGATACCTGCTACATTTTCTTAAGCGTTTTCTATGCGAGGGCAAAGTTTAATAAAAAAATTAGAGCCATTTTTGAGAAAATTTTGAAAATGTTGTGGAGGCTTCGCATAGAGAACTCTCAAAAATTTCTTTTGAAACTTCCAAAGCTTCTATTTCGTTTAGATCGATTGGGGAATATTAACTTCGGAGAAAATTGGCTGAACAGTTTAGGCGCTAGCGTTGAGCACACATGCCAGAGGGACTGACGGATGGACTGACAGACGTTTTGCCGTCAATCGACTTTTTGGTATTTAGGACCCACAAATCATGGATTCTGACTACACCACGCATTAGAGGAAGTAATGTACTACATGTAGGAAGATAATTTATCCGTTTTTTCGTTACCAGGGCCCGACAATAAGAGTTTTTTCTGTCGAAATTCGCCATTTTCCGGCGCACGATTACAAAACTCTTCTTACATTCCTAAAAAAGAGAAAATAAAAAGGGAGAAAGAAATTTGTGCCAGAATTATCGAGGAACAAGCCTGCTTTACTTCACCTATAGAGAGAAGTACGTATGAAAGAATTGTTAACGACTGGTTAAAGATAATCACCTATTTTGTTTTATTGGATGAACAAAATGGCTTCAGAATGGGTTACATCTCCTATAAAAATTCAAAAGTTATGGTATTTAAAGGTATATTCAGTGCGTTCTAAGGTAGTCATCAATGGAGATATGTTATATTAGGTGTCTCATTTTAGCTTCCTAGGTTGCGGCGTTAGTTACGAGCGAGAAAATGACGTGGAATTCAAATGACTAAATAACAGAAAATGTGCGGTGCAATCCAAAGAACATGAAAATATTAAATTAAACATTATAAACGGAAACGAAAATAAAGTTTTACAAAGTAATGACCGTTCCAGTCTTAACTTATGGAAGTGAATCACGGAATATAACTACCAAAGAATACAATCCATAGAAATATTTTTTTTAAAGAAAAGTAAACGCTTGTTCACTACATAGATGAGATAAGAAACGATTATATAACATCTGACCTAAACATTTACTATGTGAATGGGCGCATTCGAGAAAAGAAACAAACATGGATACATGTAGAAAGACTGGATAATAACAGAGCCGGAAAATCAGTTTTCAGTTACAAACCTATTGGAAAACGAAAACTAGAAAGGTAGGAGTGAATACGGAACAGGCTGAAAGACTAATCCTTGAAAGTGAAGAAGAAAAAGAAGAGGTTTCATAGCTAGATCGAATTCAGTAGCTGTCTGGAGGAGAATTCTAGCGGCCGGTTGCTCTGATCGTTAGCTTTCCATGGTTTCTCCGATCTATTCCAGGTGAATGCTTGAGCACTATCCTAAGAAACGGCCAACGGTCCGCGTGCGATCTTTCCTTCTTTTTCTTTGTACTATCGTCTTCCCTTCACACACACACACACACACACACACACACTTCTATTTACTTGATTTCTCTAAGCTTTTTTTGTACAAGTACGCATTTGAAAGGTCAAATTTTAACTTAATTATTTCCAATATATTTGTTATATGTTTTGAATTATATCATCCCTGACTTAAATCACAATTTGTAAAAAATAAACTTGACTTCCGAAAAGCCACATTTACATATAAGCAATGATTTCGAAAATGCGCACACTAACGCCAACAGTTTACTCTATACTTTTGTCACTCAATTGAACTTCAAATATCTTTAAAAATAATTATCTTGTGAGGAAATATGTGTGAAGACAGGATTATATATATGGAAACAGCTTGAAAGTAGATTTTGGAACTACAATAAAGTAAATAATATACATTACCGTGAAGGTTTTGGATGTCTTCGTCAACAAACTTGAAGTCAGATGTAGAGCTGATATCAGTAACATCGGACATTAATAATTCTTCAAAGCAAGCGTTATCTATACTGTCGTAGGTTCCCTGTGTTCCTTGAGGGGAGCTCTCGTCAGCGTGATGGGTTTGTAAATCAGATGTAAAGGCATAAGACGTATTTGCAGAAAATATATCTTCTCGATCGAGTGATGACTGTAGAGAGTGACCAAGATTACTACTTTTTAATTCTGGCTTTAAAGATGTTTCGATTAACTCATGATCAACATTATTAATAGGTTCTTCATGGAGATTTTCTTGTTTATTTTCTAGCTGCGTGTCATGAGAATTCGGAGTGCAATTGTTTATGTCAGGATCGTTTCGCGAAAAATCATCTAACGACTCTAGACATTTCGGGGTCGAATCTTGCTGTGCATTATCATTCATTAATAGAGTATCTGTAACATCTTCAGTCTGTGGAGATTTCCGCCCCAAATCCTGCGTATCTGTTTTTTCAGTTCTCTTCGGATTGTCGTTTTCTTCGCTAGTAGATATTTCTGAACCCGAATCTATGAATCGGTATAATGATTCCATTTTTTGAATCATTAAGATATCTAATTCGCTATCTCGCATTAAGCACGACTGTGCTTTTTTGCTTCGATTTCTACATGTAGTTTCTAATTGTATTCGGAGTTGCTCTAAGATTGGGTCCTCGAAAACAGGCAATGATGGTCCTCCTTGCCATACTTTTGGTGATTGATGTGACTCTCCACTACGTGACGTAGTGTCGTAAGAGCATTTAGAAGTTCCTAGTTGTGTGCAAGCACGTAGGATTTCTCTAGAAAAAACAAACTTTTCGTTGGACGGTACAGTGGTTTTATTTCGAGCAATAGTTTCATCCAGAATTTTCCGCTCTTTAACGTATTGATAAAACTCTAAAAATTGTACTAAAGCTTCCACTTGTTTACATGTCTTGAACAACAAATCCGGAAGGCGAGTGGTTCTTTGTCTGTCAATCAGAACTATTTCTGATTCCGGCTGAAATTCTAGGAGACTACACTCTGAGACTTGATACTCTGAGTTCTGTTGTTTATCTGATGATGCTCCAGGATGTTCACAAAGTTTGTTAAATATTCCTAACTCATGATGCATAGAATATCTTCGTGTGCAATTTCTGTAAATATTCCACAGAATGGCAACAGTTTGCTGCAAACGCTCGTAACATCTAAAGAAACGTTGATCTAATGGAACAACGTACGAAGTCGACATTACTATTTGATCTAAAGGGGTTGTTGCATCATCAAGGTAAAAGGAACAAGCTTGATCATACTGGTCTTGCACAGGAACATCCGCATCCAAAAGAGTGTCGCGGATCACTTCATAATGTGGTTTAACAACTTCGGCATGAAAACGTACGAGTGTGTCAAAGAGTTCCAAACATATTTCACGCCTCCTTTCGTATATGAGTCCCACCAATCCTGGATCGAAGAAGGGCTCCTCCGAGGCTGCGTCGAAGTACACAGACACTGTAGACGATCTTTTCAGTATGGCGTAGGATGACCTTTTGTAGCACATTCTATACAGGGAAGCACGAACAATTAATAACATTTTTTTCTTTTTGTTTTGAAAAATGAGACTTTACTGAAGAGACCCAATGTTAATAATGAAACCAAAGTACATGAAATCGCCCCCTCGTTGCATTCCAATTCCAATAAAAAGTTAACATTGAGAACATTTAAATGTTGAAACTCCAACTTCGAATTGTAAAACCTCTTCAATTCTATTATTCCAGATATAGTGGAGAATTCTCACATGTGTGTCAGTAATGACGCAACAGATACTCGTACACAAGAATTTCGAAATTTATTTACGACACCCTTCACGGCTTTACCTTTTGTATTCCTGTTTTCCCCTAGGCCTCGTCGCCCATGAGCTGACGAAACAAGTATCGCGAGCTCATATCAGTTACGAAAGGGTCGCTAACGAGGAGGCGATTCACGAAGTGAATGATGATCGATGAGATTCATTCAAATCACATAATAAATGCACTACATGTTGAAATACTGTAACTACTCTAAAAAAATCATGAAAAATATGACACTGACCAGTTAAGACACATTTTTCAACAATTAGTATCTACTATAAGATGCACTTGACATGTATGTCATTTATTCATACAGCAAATTACGTTCAGAGAAGAAGCATACGAAGATAAATATTCTACTCAAACCTAATGAGCATACAGCAGAAAGCAAAACCAGTAATAAATAATTACACGTTAATAATTTACAATACAACGCAGCAGCCAGTACTTCAAAAGCTTTACGTTCCTGCGGCTGTCACCATCATTAGCATTAAATACTGAGCTGAAATAACAAGAAACCTTAGCAGTTTATTTCAAATAGGATTAATTACGGAAAGATGAATGAGCAATAATATATATATATATATATATATATATATATATATATATATATATATATACACACACCTTATTTAAAAAAATAAGGTATTCTGCCGTGGCTTCGTTTGGAGCTTCTACTCAACTGAGTGTAGTATTTTTTCCTTTAAATGAAAGAATGTGATCCCTAGATGTGTTATCAGATATTGTTTGTGTTGATTCGCCAATATTTATGGTGCAAATTAATTCATTAAATCATTGTTCAATAGTACGCTTATCAATAGTCAATTGTTTTCTTCCAAAGGGTGGCTGTTTCAAAATTGATATATATATATATATATATATATATATATATATATATATATATATATATACGAGTCAATAGATGTGAGTCCACGCTGCTTCATGATGGTGCTGCTTGATGTTTTGTTTTGTTCGTTGAGATTTGTTTACAATTCATCAAGGTTTGTTTCAGTGTAATAATTGCATTGTAGTGTTGACAGTTTGCATGTATTTGCTTTTGTGGTGTATTTCGTAGAGAACATTCGGACAGGGGGTTTTGTTCGGTTGTACTGAAGTAGTGAAGTTGTTCACAGGTTATGTCGAATTCCGAATCGTTGCCCACGCGCCCCAAAAGACGCAAACGTACATTAACTGGACGCAGGGAAAGAGAAAGTCAGCGTAGGTGTCGTGATAGTGAGGTCATTTCGTTTTCTGTTGGGTCATTGTCTATGAAATGTCAGTTTTGTTCTACTTTGTACTTCCCATGTGAGAGAAATTCTGTAAACGAGTTTACTCTGTGTTGCTTAAATGGGAAAATAAGTTTACCTTCGAGCAATATGCCAGAAGAAATCAAACAGTTGTTTATAGGAGATTATGACACATCAAAAAACTTTAGAAATAATATCTGTCAGTATAATAGTGGTCTTTCTTTTGTGTAATTTGGTGCCGATATTGCATTTTCACCTGGTCATGGCCCATACGTGTTCAACATTTTGTGAACTCCACATCACAGAATATCTTCGTTATACCCTAAAGATTCAAACAATGCAACATATTGTGAACATTAGTCTGGGCACAGTATTTTACATTTATCTTAGATCACACCGTCAAATTTTGACGGGTTCTTACTAATATATATATATATATATATATATATATATATATATATATATATATATATATATATATATACACAAACACACACAGGGTGAGTTACGCCATTTCAGCACCTATTACAGATTTTGAACGGTTGAAGTTATTGCACTGCAATTTTCACGGAAATGCATGAGAGAATGGGGCAAAGTAATACCTGTATTCATTTCTATTTTATCATTGGTATTTTTCGAGATATTGAGGTAATCTATTATGACGAACGTAAAAAGGCGCTGCAGTGACATCAGTTGATGCTCTGAGCTACCGCTCCCGGTAACTATACATATTTTTAGACTATCATGATGAGCGTAAAATCCAATGATATACACGTTGTCATATGTTAGATAACTATTTTCTTGAGTACTTTTTATTTTTGCGACTCGTTTTTAACGGATACTGCAAAGTTCCGAGCACGTGCTAGCAGCGAGAGCGCTGCGCTACCTTGGTTGGTGGACTGTTACTATAAAATATATGATAAACACGAGTCGCAATAAATCAAAATTACTCAAAAAATGCTCATCTAATATATGACAATATATATTTCATTGGATTAATCTTTTTACGCTCATCATGATAGTCTAAAAAATATGTATAGTTACCGGGAGCGGTAGCTCAGAGCATCAACTAATATCACTGCAGCGCCTCTGACCGGGCGGTTCTAGGTTCGAGTCCTGACGGTGGCAGGATTTTCGACCCTAGCTTTTCAGCTAGGTCGAATTCAGTCGCTGTCTGGAGGAGAATTCTGGCGGCCGGCTGCTCTGATCGGTAGTTTTCCGTGGTTTCTCCGATCAACACCAGGCGAATGCCGGAGCAGTACCCTACCCAACGGGCCACGGCATCTTTCACGCGCCATCTTCCCTTCCTCTTCCTTGTCCTACCCTCTCCCCTTACACACATACTTACACTAACATGCATTACACTACCACATATTGCGGGAGACCGGTCGGGAGCTTAGACCTTGTCCCGGCTGGGGGGGGGGGGGCCTCTGGTGGGAGAGTCGTGGTTAGGGGGAAACCCCACTAGCCGACGATAGGTCCTTTCCAGTAGTTCCATTAAGCTACAAGGGATACATTTTGCTTGGTTGCATTCAGGTCAGTGTAATTGTTTATAAATAATAGCTTTACAATTTTGTTTGGGGGACCCGCATACCCCACGCGAGCACCGGTGTAACTTGTAACCCAACATTGTTCGCGAGTTGCGAAGTGTTAGTGAAACATTTTTATAGATTATTTTACAACATACATGTTTATATTTGATTAAGAAGGAGGGAATGAGGGTGTCAATATGGCCCTGAGTGACACCAAACATGTGACCACCTACATCTCTGGATATTTATCATTCCTTGAGTCATGTGTATATGTTAGATAATTGTATTGCGGACATCTGTTGTCATGTTGAAAGTGAGACTGAAATATGTGATGCTCGTACGTCTGTGAGAAAATCAGAGAATACGAAGGTTTGACAATTGCAAGAACTTCCTAATTTAAAGTTACTATTCATGATTCTCTTCTTCCATAGTGTTTTGAAGACATTCGTGAAACGCCAAACGTTCTATTGCTGACACTATAATGACTTATTGTAGTTGCTTATGAGCAACGACACACGAAAACTGCACCTCGTCGTAAGGTGCGTCATTGAATGGCCTCCAAAGTCCTCCGTGGCCACGAGGGACGCCCGGCCTGTCCAGTGGCCTGCGGCCGCGTGTGCAGCTATCGCGGGCCTTCGGCGCACGGCGGCCGCGGCGGCAGCGCAGCCCAAAACAATCCATCTCGCGCTGTCTCTCCACTGCGGCCTGCCATTCACAAACTTTCCTTTTCCCCCAAATCTAACAAATTTATTGTTTTGTGTGTTCTAGCTATGTCATACGATTACACAACTCCCATCATTTTGTCTCTTTCCTTCTTCGTTGGCTAATCGTACAAGAACAACTTCGTTTACTGTTAGAGCAATCTTCTGCATCTTTCTGGCGAATGGCCGCGCGTAAAGCATTTGAACGTAATTTTTAAACACCTTAGTGTTAGTTTTCGATCTTCCAACATTGACACGAGCCCCGCCAATGTGAATTCGAGAAGGTAGTGTAACAACACCGGCGCGGTGCTCCGGCCGTTGCGTCACAGCAGAGCCTCATGTAAAGTGTGTGTAAACTGCAGCACGCTCATGTTTCGTTTTTTGCGATATTATAAAGCCGTCACCGCTAATAAAATCAACCTTGGCCTCTTTACGTACGGTTCATTCCGTGTGCGTATATAATGATACTTCATATCTAATGAGAGGTGTGGATGCGGTTTCTTACTCGAAAAAAAACCGATTCCGTATATCCATGCGGCAAATGTGACGCTTTCAAGAAACGTGACAAACATGGTGACAATTTTAATCGTTAAATTTACAGATTTAAATAAAAAAATTAATCGCTAATATTGTGCTCCACGAAGACGCAACGATAGTGTCGTATGACTCAGCAATTAAAGTGCTATACTAAAGGGCCCGGAATAAGAATGTAAACAACAATGTTAGCTTTCTTTCTTAAAAAGATTTCTTCCTTAAAACAAGGTATCCCATAATTTTAGATGTATAAGACATGTCATACAATTTTAAAAGTTGAGTATTTTTGAGTATTGTTGAGTGATAACACAAAGTGGATGAAAAGTTTCGGTATTCCGCGCACTCCCACTAGTTACTTTCTCTTCTTTCTACGTACGTAATAAAGAGAAAGTATTGTAATCGTGCGGCGGAAGTCGTAGATTTAAAACGACGGTTTGAAACGGATATTTTGATTGTAGGGAGCTTTTTTTATTTCGCCCCGCCCTTTTCAAAATTTTCTCAAAAATGGCACCAAATTTTTATAGTAAATGTTGTTCTCTGAAAGGGTACAGGACTCTTAAGGAAATGGCGCAAGTCTCATTTTTGTTAAAATCACTGATGTATTGAAAATTACAAAAGTGATTTTTTGGCGTGTTCCTACGAGTACAACTACAATACTGAAGACAAAGATTTTTCGTGTGAAATATAGGCAATGTTTTAAGAGTTTTTTTCAAATATTTCTTTAGTTTTTTCTTTAAATTTCTTCCTTCTGTGTATCAAGGGGGGATAGTTTTGCTTTCATTATAGAAGAAATCTCTGAAATTTCGAAAATGCAAAAAATTAATATTGCAAATGTATAAAATCGAAGGTAGATGTTTTCGTCTTAAATAAAACATTCTCTAAAAAATTAGATCTTCAAAAAAGACCATGCACAATGTTTTGAAACGCGAGTAGTGTTCGCGTAATTTCTGCTCGAAGGTAATGCAAATTATAGATTAAAAAATCCTCTCAATTTTCTTTTCACAAATAGAACAACGGACTTAAAACAATGGCTCAAGTCTCATTTTGAACTCTGAAACTTTCATTGAATTTTCAAACATTGCAAAAGTCACAAATAATGCTAGAAAGAAAATAATGCACGCTGACAATATCGTTTCCCTCCCGATATTCTCACGATAGAAAGAGATGGGTGGGCTCCTCCGGTGGACCGACTTTTGTTCGTTCAGCGCAGCACTAGTTTCCGTCAATGAACCATGTGACCACTTCGTTTGAAAAATGAGACCAGACATCGGCCGCCATGTTGCATGGAGAGCAAGAAGTATTGAGAAACATATTGTAAGTGGCATGAAGTGACAATTTTCAATGGTGACAACCAAAAATAACACGATAAGGGGGTAATAGAAATAAAGGATGTAATATTTTAAAAAAGTGATTATCTGTTTTTGTTTCAATGACTTGTGATAATTTTGGCATTTAAAATTCTGGCTTTTATGACAGCAAACTAGTGTCTAAAGCTCATTGGCTGAAGTCGGATGCGCAAGAGGCCACATCTCTTTCCACCGAGGATATTCCGATTGAGTTTGGTACATATTTGATGTAACACCTATAATATTTCGAATTAATAGGTCACCATTAAATCCGTGTTTAAATATCCGTTAAAAGGATTTTTTCCTATCATATTTTGGCGCGAATTTCAATTTTTTTAACTGCTAAAATTGGTTTCAATTTTTCAACTATCGTCGACATAGTTTAAAAATCTGAAAAAGTATATGTTATAGAATGTTGTATGACACATTCTAGAGGAAAAAAACTGAGACAGTACTTCAACGTTATCATGTCGAAAATCAATTACAAAAATTAATTTTATTCTGTTTTTTGACAAAAATAATTTAAAATTCAACTCTTTGTCCCCGTCTCTGCAATTTTTTCAACTTGAAACATGCAATAGAAGCTGAAAAACACGTTTCTTGTATTTCTCCAACAGATTGCCCTAAGAAGCTGCTTGTTTGTGAATCTGCGACATTTGTTAAATTTTCTTTCATTTTCTCTCTCATATGATTATGGATTTGGGTTGGTGGCACTTTTCACCGCTTTATTGGGTTATACTCTTCGACTTGAGTCGCTCAAACACTTAAATAGAATAGATTTGGAACTTTTGTAATTAGGAAAATTACTTAACTGTTGCAGAGTTGTATTCAAATGATAAATAAAAATTCAATACACTTTTTCCAGCTTTCAAAACAATGTTACAATACTGTTCCAGCCTTTGCCCTGTTTTGCCGAAAACGTTCAGCTAGATTTGAGATATTACATCAAATTACAGCGTCAAAATGTCTTCTTTGCCTGCAGGCCACACAATGTTCACGTTCAAGTTCACCAACTTTATTGAAACTCCAATAATATTTGAATAGAACAATAAGGACGACAGAGATTTTATCATTATTTACTTTAACACTACCGCTTTTATCACGTGTACTAGTTTATCATGCATATGGCGACTTCGTGGAGTTGGAGAGTGATCTGGAGGCGTGCGGGTGGGCGGGGCTGGAGGCCTGGGCGGGGAACTTGCACCGCGGCTGCACTTCCCGCCGAGCGGAGGCGAGCGTCCTTCCCCCGCAGCTCTATTTTTGGACGTTGGACGATGACTTCGCGCCCGCCAAGTGGTTTATTCGGAGGCGGAATGAATCACTAGCAGGAAATCACGGGAGTTTTTTGAATCCCGCCCCCATCTATCGGTGCGGTGACGGCACGGGAAGCGGCAGCCTGCCAAAAATTCGCGAGCGTTGGGTTGGGAGAGTTGGGCGTTGGGGTGGCCAAAGGGCGGCTAGGCGTTGGACATCGGTGTAGGGCGGTTTGGACAGTTAAGCGACGTGGGGGTGGGGTGGAAGTTGTGGTGATGGAGGGTGATTGGTGGGGCGGATGGTCGTGGGTGGTAGGGTGTGTCGGGCAGAGCGGACTGCTTCCAGTCGGCTACATCTTTACAGAGTGCTTGTGCTACTGGATGTCTCTCTTCGCTTACACATGTGTAAGAACTTCCCATCTCAACAAATAAAGAGGCAAATTTTCCGCGTGATTTTATTGCTAGGTTATTTCCAAATTCTTCTTCTTACACGAGGGCGCACTAATTTGTATAAGTAACCGAACGCATTTTGTTAAAAAAAGTAATGAGTACTAATACATGACGTTTTGGCAAAGCCTCAACGGACAAATGTGATAAAATTTCTCAATCAGTAGCGTAAAAAAAGCAGAAAGTCTGTGTACAGCAGATTACAGATAATACGTCTGATTGTTCAAAATCTTCCTCTTTTAAATAATTTTATTTTCTTGCCTTACTTCGTGATAAGCGAAATAGTATTCGTGGGCCTGAAGTCGGCGATTTTTCAGGCCCGGTGACACGGCGCATTGTCACCCATGAAACCTGCATCGTTGTTTGCGAACATGAAGTCCATGAATGGTTGCAAATGATCTCCAAGTACCTGAACACTAACCATTTCCAGTTAATTATCGGTTCAGTTGTACCAGAGGACCAGTCCATTCCACGTAAAAGCAGCCCACACCGTTATGGAGCCACCACCAGCCAAGAGCCAGCCCAAGTGGTTCCTCCTTGACCACTTGGACCCATGTCTTTTGGGGTCTGCACCACACTCGAACCCTGCCATCAGCTCTTACCAACTGAAATCGGAACTCATCTGGCCAAGACACAGTTTTCCGGTCGGGTTGGGTCCAATCTATATGGTCACGAGCCAAGGAGAGGCGCTGCAGGCGAGGTCGTGCTGTTAGCAAATGCATTAGACTTGGTCTTCTACTGCCATAGCCCATTAAAGCCAAATTTCGCAGCGCTATCCTAACGGATATGTTCGTCGTTTGTCACTCATTGATTTCTGTGGTTATTTCACACAGTGTTTCTTGTCTGTTAGCACTGACAACTCTACACAAACGCTCTCGGACATTAAGTGAAGACCGTCGGCCACTGCTTTGTCCGTGGTGAGACGTTCTGCCTGAAATTAGGTATTTTCAGCACACTCTTGACACTGTGGATCTTGGAATATTGAATTGCCTAACGATTTACGAAAAAGGAATGTTTTATGCGTCTGGCTCCAACTACTATTCCGCGTTCAATCTGTTAATTCTCGTCGTGCAACCATAATCCCGTCAGAAACTTGTTCATATGTTCACGTGTATCACTCTAGTACAAATGTGAGCTCTGCCATTACACTGTCATTTTATACATTTTGTACACGATACTACTGTCATCTGTATATTTGCATATTGCTATCCCTTGACTTTTGTTACCTTAGTGAGTATATACAAGTGCCGGTAGAACAACTTTACCAGGGCCCTGGTAACGAAGAGATGGATAAAATCTTTTCCTTTAAAGTAAATTACTTTCTCTGACACGTTCTGTAATCAGAATTCACGTTTCGTGGGTCCTTGACACCGAAAAGTCGATTGACAGAAAACGTCTGTATGTCCTTCTGTCTGCCGTCTGTCTGTGGTCAACCCTAGCGCCTTCACCAAGTGTTCCCAAACTTTTTCATCGATCTCATTCAATAACCCCCTATCATTTTCTCTACAATATACAGCGTGCAACATAATCATAACTAGATTCCGGAAAATATGTAGCAAGAAAAGGCGAAATATGTTCATAAATGTGTAATGAAAACTATAAAAATATGTAAGAAATATGTAGACAGGGATATAAAATGTAAGATCAAAAACGCTCTAATTTATAGGACATTTACAAACAAAATAAATTTACACAATTTGAAATTGCATTAATAACATATTCATTATACCAATTTGAAAAATAATGGTTAGTTGTTCAAAGTTAGGCATCGTAGAAACGTGGGAACTCAATATCCGGCAAACCATTACAGCAGCATTGTGTTCGTGATGCTACATGTCTGTCAAAACCAATATCTCTCGTAAATTGGAACTAAAGATCAAGAAACACGACCTTAAAGATATTTTCTATAACTTGAAATAACACTCAGTGCTTACGCGCATTTGACACAACATTTGTGCAGAGCAAACATGTGATCGTGTTTTCATGGTGGGGCAACTTGCGTCTTCAGCATGCAATTGTAAATATGTGTAATAAAAATATGCCATTTAAAAAAAAGTATTTTTCAAAATTTATTAATTTTTTTCAAAACAAATTTTAATAAAATTGGAACTATAATCAAAAAGTTTTGCAAAAAATGAAACATTTAAGCAAATTATGTAAAATATGTAATATAGTACAAAATATGTAACGAAAAATTGGATAGTGTGTTAAGATTGTCCTGATTCGCCAAGATCACAATTTTGAGATTGAAGGACATAAAAAGTAATTACATAAAAATTGGGACTCTAGTCATAACACCAGGAATTGCACGTTAAAGAATTATTGATAACGATTCCATATACCAATATTATGCTAAATATGTTCATTTCCAATAATATACGAAGACAATTCTGCCTCTGATTAACTAGAATTCGAATAGCTTGTTGTTTTGTTTTTTATTTAAGAATTCGCCATTATGTTTCTACAGTGCGAATTGGGAAGAATATTTTCTTGGGCGATAAAGTAATGTAAATAAGTAGTTATAATTTCCCTATTTGCAAAACAGGAATACAAAAGAAAAGGGGCAACTTTTTAATATATTATTAGATGTTTTGTATTCTTACATCAAAAAACAATTATCAACTTCATTAAAATTATGTGTAATCATTGGCAACTTGATCTTGATAATATCGATCAGTCGTCAGTTTATATTTGGTTACTGACCCCAAAGGGGCCCCTTTAAAATTTCATTGTCCCCAAGGGATTGATATCGACCTCGTTTGGGAACCCTGAGCTGAAGTTGATAGTTCCCTATCTATCTGAACGAACTCGACGCTCTGCGAGATTGAAACGGATATTTTGATTTTGGGGGACACTTTACATTGAGCCTAAGTTACATTTTCGAGATTTTCTAAAACATAGTTCCAAATTTTTCTCGCAACTGCTTTCACAGTATAGAGAAAGTATTGTAATGCTGCGGGGAAAATGACGACTTTTCGACAGAAAAGTGTGTAAACGACAGATTGCCGGGAAACGGGATGAAAAAGAAGGTAAATATTGTCCCTATACATAGTAAATTACTTCCTTTAACACGTTGTGGAGTCAGAATCCATGTTTTGTGAGTCCTTGGAACCGAAAAATCGACTGACGGCAAAACCTCTGTCGACCCTTCTCTTTGTTTAACTTAATATTACAAATCGTAGAACATCAGCAATTTAATTAGTTTATTAGTATTCGAGTTAGTTATCAGCAGTGTTTTAAGATAATCTTTCACGCGGCGTTGTCATACAAGCTTTGACATAGCAGTTTGTAAAGTTATTCCGAGAATTTGATTTTTGGACGGCGACAAGGATGGTACATAGCAATAGAGTAAGGAGGCATTATTACTAAACGAATATGTTACAATGTCACTATGTTACAGAATATTATTTTGCGTAAGTTGTACATTTCACAATCTCCCCTTACGTTCGTACTATTTATGCATTCGTAAGGCTATAAATTAGTTGTCCAGTTCTGGATGTTCAATTTATACGTGAAATTATTCTTGCTTGTTTATATAATGTGCTGTAAATATAGTAACAGTTGAGATTTATTCATCTTTGTTTTGTGGTAATAAAAAAGGGATAGAAGGGATAGGTTCCTGACTAGCAAACTAATGGCAGATATCCACCGAAGGCGCTTCGTTTGAATTGGTTTGGACTCTTTCAAGTGATGGTAGAACTTATAATATTAATATTATATTATACTATTACGTTACCGTTCCCAATGAGAGAAAGTATGTGCTGTTTGAGCTCCTCTTAGTTTATGAAAATTTGTCCTCGGAGAGCGTAAAAAACACATCAAAATGGCATGGGTATCATTTTCGATGAAATCCCAGATTTTTCGAAAATTGCAATGCAATTGCAATGCAATTGCAATTGAATATTTTTGCATCTTTCTTCAACTACAAAAATGAAGATGAAGATTTTTTCCTGAACGAAATGTGTTGTTCAAAGACAGATGTTAAAATAAAGTCAAAATTGATGATGTGAATGAATATCCATCGTAAAAAATCATAAATTGTTGTATTGAAGTAATGTAATATGACAACAATACTTTCATTTGGTTAACGTAAAAAACAATTAACAACAGTATGTGATGTATAGGGCAGCAGTACAATTATTGTGCTGCCCTATAAAGACACGAGGCGTCACTGCATCTCATTCATACTAGAACGTAATATCCCTCCCTCGATTCACACACACAGTCGACTAATCCTTTGAAACACTCCACAGATCCTGATAAGATCTGTAATGATCTCTATGTCCATTGCTGGTTTCGATGCAGTAGTGTTAAGATGATGAAATTGTAAAGTGGTTTAGTAATGTATGTTAAGAACAGAATCTTGTACTGTAAATAATCATGCTAAATACCAAATACACATAATACCAAATGTGTTAGATTTATCTTATTCGAAGTTAAGTCGCTAGGGAAAACTTCGTTGTTTACGATAGGGAATAAACTAGGGAGTAAGCTTAAATTAAAAATAGTAAACTGAAATTATGAATTGTATATTTTTGTATAACATTTACATGTTTCGAAAGCGGAAAAGAAGGCAGGTACGTAGGTAGGTTCCTGTTTTACATATATTAGAAAGTTCAGTGTCATCTACACTTCTTACAGTTCTCGCCCGACCGCTGTGGTGTGCGGATCGTGTCCGCAGCTCCGTTGTGCTTTACCTTGCTCGCCTGCGAGTGCGCCAAGGTAAGGAGAGGTCAAGCGATAATAAACCGGTGTGTTGTAGTTCTAAGTGAACAGTTATATTTGTGCAGGGAAACGGTGTTATTAATTCAATTCTACAAGGACAATTTATATATAAAACTCAGTGATTACAGAAGTGTATTCGGGTAGGTTCGGTAGAATGTAGTGCGAACGCAAAAGCTACCAATACCCGGAAAGGTATGTATTTCAACAAATGCCATTAGAAGAATCAGCAAGCAGCGGTAGACACAGCATGGATCTTGACTCATCTGATCCCGTGAACCGGACACACAATGCATGGCAAATATACGCACCAGCTCGGTCAAAAAGACCGAACCCAGACGTCCTCGACCCTGATGTAAATAGAAGGGTAAGGCAAAAGACAGCGTCTTGCGATAGTAATAATAGTATTTCTACAGTTCCCACCAAGAATCAATTTAGTGCTCTCAATACAGAAGATGCAATAAAAAACAATGATGAAACTTCTCCAAAAACCACAGTACCTCCAATTGTTGTGCCGAATGTAAATAATATTTCAGCCATGGTTAAGTTTATAAAGGAAGCTTTAAAAAACGAAGACTTCGAAATAAAATCTCTGGCAAACGCCAAAATTAAAATAGTACCAAAAACTCCAGATGTTTACAGAGGAATAGTAAAACATTTACCAGGCAACAACTACGTATACTATACATACCAGTTGAAACGAGAACTTGCGTATAGAGTTGTCTTGCGGCACATACATCATACGGTAGATGTAAAAGATATCAAGGCTGCGCTTTTAGAAAAGGACCATAAAGTTAGAAACATAATAAATGTCCGCCATAGGTTAACGAAGTTACCTCTGCCTCTATTTTCTGTAGACCTTGAGCCCAAATCTAACAACAAAGAAGTATTCAAAATTAACCGCCTGCTAAATTGTGTCGTTCCATTTGAACCACCACACCTGAAACGAGAGATAGTTCAATGTAAAAATTGCCAGAGATATGAACATACCAGGTCGTACTGTGCATACGCGTTTCGGTTTGTTAAATGTGGAAAAGAACATGATCCAGAAAAGTGTCAAAAAGAAAAGCAAAGTCAACCGACATGTGCGCTGTGCGAAGGCAATCATCCCGCCAACGGGATGCAGCTCCGTTGCATAAAGGTTGCCAAGTATATCAAGAAATATTAAAAAGGAAAGGGTACAAAAACTCAAGTAAACCCAGAACGTTTCAACAAGAGATGCCTATGGAGACACAAAACAACAATATTGCAACTACTTATCCCCAAGAAAACAAAAGAAGTCTACACGCAAATGAAGGAACATGGGCCGATGTTGCGCGACCAAAGCCACCAGAACGACAGCAACATAATGACGATAGCCACTCCATTATGAAAATTATACAGCACTCCTTTGAGAGATTTGAAAACATATTAATGCAACAAAGTCAACAAATAAACTCTCTAATTAACCTTTTAACGACTCTTGTCTCCAAATTATCCAATGCCTAAATTTCTTCGCAATGAAGCTTGGAACGCCAACGGCTTGGCAAATCATCGCAAAGAAATAGAAATATTTCTAAACGAAAACGAAATAGACATTCTACTCATCTCTGAAACTCATTTCACAGAAAGTCACTAGGATATACGTTCATGGCAGGTGGAGACTTCAACGCCAAACATACTCAATGGGGATCCAGGCTCATCACCCCTAGAGGGAGAGAATTGCAGAAAGCAGTTACTTCTCTACAGCTAGAAACCATTTCTACAGGAGAATCTATCTACTGGCCTACCGACCAAAACAAAATTCCAGACCTGATTGATATATTGATAACAAAATGAATCCCATCCAATAACTGTATCAACGAACTCGAACTGTCCTCAGACCATACTCCAATAATTATCACCGTTGGTAACAAAATTATCCTTCACCCCTCTCCCGTGTCGCTAACGAACAGAAAGAAAAACTGGACCTCGTACAGAAACCAGATATCAATGAAAACAAACATCCGATTACCATTAAAAACAGCAGATCATATAGATGAAGCGACTGAATATATAACCCGAAATATTCAAGAAGCAGCTTGGTTCGCTACACCGCAACTCCACTACACCCAGAGCAGCATGAAATACCCAAAATTTCTTTTAAACAAAATAGCTGAGAAAAGAAGACTAAGAAGAATCTGGCAAGCTTCAAAATATCCTGCAGACCGTACCAACTACAACAGAGCAACTAGACAACTAAGGTGCCTCCTAAAAGATTTCAACACCAACAGGTTTCAAGATTTCATAACCAGCCTCAACCCAACAAAAGATACTAATAACTCTCTATTTAAAGTCACCAGGAAGCTGAAACAACCGACCAAACCAAATCCCCCAATCAGGGATGAAAATATGTGCTGGGCGAGAAACCCCACAGAGAAAGCATCTACCTTTGCCAAATTCTTCGCTAATGTATTCCAGACTCATCCCTTTTCAAATACAAACCAAGAGCAACAAATCCGGGATTACCTGAACTCCCCAAACCAAATGACGCTTCCAATTCCACACTTTACTCCCAGAGAAATTACAAAAACTATTAACGCCTTATCAAGCAAAACAGCTCCTGGCTATGACCTAAGTCTGCGACTGGACTGGACTGAGTCTGCATCTGGACGTTGTAGCGAGCGGAGGTGTTCTGGGGATCACTCTTGCCCAGGTACAGAGATAATGGGCTGCGACTTACAGGCGTACCGGGCCCGCATCGGCGGCTGGGCCGCCCGCGTGGTGTGCGTGCTGGGAAAGGGTAGCGTTGCTGCTCCTTCTCTAGACGGCTTTGCGTTGCTTGTCATAGCAACACTGCTAATACCCAACAAAACATAGCAACATAGCAACACTGCTAAGTATATCAAGAAATATTAAAAAGGAAAGGGTACAAAAACTCAAGTAAACCCAGAACGTTTCAACAAGAGATGCCTATGGAGACACAAAACAACAATATTGCAACTACTTATCCCCAAGAAAACAAAAGAAGTCTACACGCAAATGAAGGAACATGGGCCGATGTTGCGCGACCAAAGCCACCAGAACGACAGCAACATAATGACGATAGCCACTCCATTATGAAAATTATACAGCACTCCTTTGAGAGATTTGAAAACATATTAATGCAACAAAGTCAACAAATAAACTCTCTAATTAACCTTTTAACGACTCTTGTCTCCAAATTATCCAATGCCTAAATTTCTTCGCAATGAAGCTTGGAACGCCAACGGCTTGGCAAATCATCGCAAAGAAATAGAAATATTTCTAAACGAAAACGAAATAGACATTCTACTCATCTCTGAAACTCATTTCACAGAAAGTCACTAGGATATACGTTCATGGCAGGTGGAGACTTCAACGCCAAACATACTCAATGGGGATCCAGGCTCATCACCCCTAGAGGGAGAGAATTGCAGAAAGCAGTTACTTCTCTACAGCTAGAAACCATTTCTACAGGAGAATCTATCTACTGGCCTACCGACCAAAACAAAATTCCAGACCTGATTGATATATTGATAACAAAATGAATCCCATCCAATAACTGTATCAACGAACTCGAACTGTCCTCAGACCATACTCCAATAATTATCACCGTTGGTAACAAAATTATCCTTCACCCCTCTCCCGTGTCGCTAACGAACAGAAAGAAAAACTGGACCTCGTACAGAAACCAGATATCAATGAAAACAAACATCCGATTACCATTAAAAACAGCAGATCATATAGATGAAGCGACTGAATATATAACCCGAAATATTCAAGAACCAGGTGGCGTCGAAATGAATCCTGGCTCGGTGTCCACGCGACGTGGCGCACCAGTAGATGTTCCGTAGAGGTGCGTCGAGTGTTGTAACGGCGTGGGTGGTCTGCGCGATGAACTGGCGCGTCTCCGACAGGAGTTTCTGAAGGTGACGGCGAAGCTTTCTGCCACTCAACGGGAGCTGCAAAATCTGAAGGCAGCAACAAGGCTGACAGAGATGGAGGTGACAGCAGCGGCCGCAACGGAAGAGGCAGCGACGGTGGCACAGCCGGACACAGCAGTCCTGCGAGGTGACCTCGCCTGTCCCGGCTGCCACGCCGGCCCCGGCTGTGACTACGGCGGCGACGGCAACAGCATCAGCATCATACGCATCTGTTGTGAGGGGTCTAGCGGCAAAGAGAATCGGTGAGGGGTCGTGTCCCAAAAAGTGTGTTGTGTTCGGTGACTATTGTGCGTCACGTGGGTCACGCAAACCTTCATGTAAAATGCTTCCCGGGAATCCGCGTTGAGCAATTGAAATTGCAAATAGAAGCCAGCGATGTGGAAGCCCCGGACACTGTTATCATTCACGGAGGCTCAAACAATCTTCGGAGATGTCGCTCGTTTGACTACTTCACGGGCGAGATCTACGAACTTGGGGTAGCAGCGAAAAAGCGCTTTCCATCCGCCCGCATAGTTCTAAGTGGTTTCATTCGCCGCCGGAATGTTTGGTCCCACTAGGGTGAATCGCGACATGGACTATGTGGCAAAAGCGCTTGGATTCACCTTTGTGGATCCAAGCGGGTGGATCTCGGAGAGCGCCCGAGGTCGGGACGGCGTCCACCTCAACCGGAGGGACGTGGCGATACTCAGTGGCCTCTACACCAGAGTTGCTGAGTTTTGCACACGCCCCCCGGTCGCCCGTTGACAATGTGAATGTCAGCTGATTTTGCGCCCTGCGTTCGAATGGAGGGCAATGGCGATAGGAGCGGAGGCTGAGGGTTTCGCTCTGGTGACGGAAGATTCAGCGGTGACGTGTGTGACGGTGGAGAAAGCGGAGACCGCGGAGACGGCGGCGACGGCGGCGACGGCGGCGACGGCGGTGACGGCGGCGACGGCGGCGACGATGGCGGCGGCGGCAGCGACCAGATATGATCAGGTGAGGAAGGGCTTTTTAAGATTGTTGCAGGTAAACTGACGAAGTATAATTAATAAAACCATTAAGTTTTGGAACTTAATGGCTACATGCGATCCAGATATAGTGATAGGGACAGAATCGTGGTTAAGAGATGAGGTAGCTAATTCTGAAATTTTACATTACGGTTATAAATTATATCGACGAGATAGAAAAAAAGAGGCCGTGGCGTTTTTCTCTCCGTCAAGACCTCGTTAATAGATAGGAATAGTTGGTTTAGTAACAACTTTGAAATGTTAGGAATGGAAATTGACGTACTAGATAATTCCATGGAAATTATTGCTTGTTACAGGCCGCCTAACGACGGTTATGAAAGAGATGAAATCGGTGATAGGGTGGAAAACAGAAACGGTCGTTCTATTCTTGTGCGACTTAAACTTTCCCGACGCTAACTGGAAAGGAGAGGTATGCGACAGGAAAATTCAAAAGCGCGTCAATCGACTGGTATGGGAGCAGGGATTAACGCAGGTAGTCGACCAACCCACTCGGCAGGCGCAATTTTGGACATTATCCTTGTTTACTCTGCAGAAATGTTCCTTTCTTGCGACGTCTTTCAGGGGATTAGCGACCACAAAGCAGTGATGGTAGAAGTACACAAGTAACAAATGTAATTACGCGACCTAAGGTGAAAGGAACGATAGTCAGGCAATATAGAAAAGCAAACGTCGAAGGTTTACGTAGTTTCTTAAGAGAAAAATACGACTATTTTCTAATAACAGAAGGGGGTATGGAGGAACAATGGGGGGCTTTTAAATCAATCGTAGAAACAGCTTTAGATACGTTCGTTCCTTGCAAAATACTGAAAAGTAATCCTGATCCTGAATATTATAACGGGGCGATACGGCGTTTAAAGAGAAAAGTTAGACTAGCATTTAATAGGAGATATCGCAACATTGCTGACATGATAACTTAAAAAAAATACTACAATACTACTACTACAGTTCAAAAATTTTGCAGTAATCGACGCAAGTTCAGTAGGCATTGAAATATTAGGAACAAATTAAACCAAATATAAGGTACTATAGGTGAACTACAATTTTGGACCGTCTTTTCCATTTATCATCTCAAATTTGCATATGTATATCATTTATATTTATAGGGTGCAATGTCAACAAGATATGAATAGATGAATATGAATCTCACTGGTAAATAAATAAATAATATTACAGTCAGAATTACATTATAACTTTAATTGATGCTATTAATAAATGGAAATGGTTTCAGGTCGAACTATTTACAGGATAATTAAAGACATATTAATTTAAATTATTGTGAATAATTAATAATTCTATGAAATGTTCCTACTTCTACATAAAATAATTGTGGCGGTAATGACCTCGGCTGTTTCTAAAGAGACCTAAATAAAATGTTAATAATCCCTGATTCCTGTTTTAAAAAAGGGAAATGAGTTGAAAACCTTTCGTAAATAAAATAAAAGCAATTTCTGAATTCTGAATTCACTTTCTTCTTTCACCCTAGCCTAAAATTTCATCTGCATACCCCCACTACTGGAAGTATGGTTCCTGAGCGCATACATGGTTGTTTGGATGCAAAGCATCTCTCTGGCGAGTTTTTGACTCTCTTTTGCCATCCGCATTGATTGGCTCATGGGAGGCCTGCGGCTGAGCTGCGCCATGTGTTGAGGGCCCGGCGCGCGGGGCCAGTGCAGCGGCGGACGCCCAGCTCTCACGCCGTGCGTCAGCGGCCCGCCCTCCGCCTCGCCCACTTGCTCCTCGCTCGGGCCTTGCCCCCTCTCCCATCCACGTGACGAGACAGGCTGCCTCAACCCCGCCTCCTTCCTCCTGCGCTCGCGTCGCTGGACCGGCGTGCGACTGTCCCGTTGCCAAGCATCCGCTAATTTACGCGCGCTGGCAAGCGGGCGGCCGCACCGGTGCGAAGATTATAACGAGATTTTGAGTTTCCCCTCAAGAAGTTGGGAGCACACGTCCTCCTCCCGTTTCATTCGGGATGTGTTATCTTTGACTGTTCTAGTGGCTTTATTTCACCCTTTAAGTGCCTGAATCAGTTAATTTTGAAATTCTGTGGACTGCAGCTGTTTTGAGTTGCCAGTCGTTTCAATTTAAAAAAATCTAAACATACTGGAAGTGCCAACAAGAATGCTCGTAACATCCTTTGGGGTCTGGGATGAGAATATGAACGTTACTATCCGAGGTTATTATTTCTCAAGTCTAAGAGAAATTTCCTTCATGTATTTCTCCCACTTATTTTCTCCTTCCCAAGCCTCTTGCCAAACTTTGTCATATGATGAGCCACCGACTCAACGTTCAGAGTATTCCGAGCACTGGCGAAGACGTATTCCGTAGTCCAACCGAAGATAATCGGATCCCAATGAGAAGGAAAGAATGTAAATTAATCGATGTTTCATTGTTGAAATGCTACTCCGACTCTCTGAAATTGGAGAATGTATCCAAGCAAATTACACTGGTCAACAAGTTTTGGTTACCACAAACATAGAACGTGTACTCTAGAACTATTTTTATACCGAATTCAGAACTGTAATCAGTTTTAGACTATCACGTATGGTTTGTAAGAAATATTTGAAATTCATTGCTGAGTATAAGATGCTTTGTAAAACACTAGTTATTCCGTCCGTTCACAAATTGTGTGACTCATGTTTCCGCCTATAAATATGTTATCATTTAACTCATCTTAACAATGGAAAACAACTCTGAAACTTTTATTTATTTATTTAGTCAAAAACTGTATGTGACGTATGGGGGAGAAAATCATCTGCGCACGCTTTCTTGAGTTTCAGAATCCCTTCCCAACAATATAACTATTAATAGTTGAAAGATGAAAATAATAATAATAATAATAATAATAATAATAATAATAATAATAATAATAAATTTAAAAAAGCGAGAGATAAACATTTCAAAAACTAGATATTTTCGCTGCCGAATCATAGAAAACATATTTTTAGCGGTAAACGAACGAATAGATTTGATTTTTCTGTATTGTTAACAAAATAGAAACTCACCCTAAACTCTACTACCACTACAAGCAAAAGAAGACCTCAACAAAACGTGCGCATAGTGAAGCTACATTTACTAGTGGTGTCTCCTCACTCTGGACCTAGGGCGTTGGTAGTAAAGGAAAGTGTTAACCCCACACTACTCTTTTCGCTTACATATTTAGAGTAAAATTGAATTGAGTAAATAAAATCCTTATTTATTTTAAATTCTAATGTTTGAAGAATGAGGGAAAGCTCACAACAATGAGGATATTGTGTTTTCTATTGCAAGGATTGGAATAATATATTTTAAAATATTTAAACATACATGCTCGTCGCGTTTCCTATTTGCGATTCTTGTTTTAAAAATTAAATTCTGAAATATTATCAGGTTAGGACACGATCATTGATTACTCATTTACTTGTTTCTTTTCTTCATTCAACATGGAAGGAAAGCAATTATTTAAAACTATTGTTCCACTTTTTCACTATCCTTATCACAAAATGACACTGATTTCATGAGTATCCATAAAGACGGCAACGCACAACGGAAAATATCACAATCACGAACACTCGCTCTCCAACAGGCTGTTAAATTAAAATCCAACGCATTGGCACGCTTTGTCCTTGAGTGGGGGGACATTGCGCGCATGCGCTGCCGCCTCCCGATCCGACCTGAAGACGTTGGAGGCATTCGCCAACGGCCTGAACTGCGCTCGCGCACTGCCTCCGTTGCAGGAACGCGCTGGTGCCGATCTACGACGCCGATCGCACGGAAGACCGGATAAATGAAAAAATCTAAATAAATTCAAAGGAAAAATGATTTTTTCATTTCCTTGGGCGTTGACACACGACTTGCACACCCAAAGAAAACGCCACAGTCTGTAACCGTTGTGCCTCATGGTTGCAAGGTCTTCTTAACCTCATGGAATGTGAATTGCATATGCGTGCTTTGCAGTAGGTCTTTTAATTGCGTTCATAATGCACATTTCACTCGATTTTACTGCGAGATGCGTGTATTTTTGAATAGTCTCTATAAAAATCTCACATAAATGTGCGAATTTGCCAGGCAGTTTCTATTACATATGTGGAGAGTTCACTACAAAGCAGCAAAATGAGACGCATTACCTCTCTCATGAAAACAACATACGGCCAGTATTTTGGGTGCAGTGTTTGCAATCACGACAAGAAATGAGCACCTTAAATTTGTTGCGTTTCTTTTGCAAATTGATTACGTCAGTGGCTTGTGAATGACTTTGGGCTATGTACTCGTATGTCTCGACTATGGATGCATTTTGTTGTACAAATTATTTGGAAGGTGCACCGGGATCTTTCAAATGGCTGTTATTTTCGAGGAACCAAAATTGTGTTTCTCTGCAGAGAGCAAGAAAGCAATTGTGAATCCCAATTTACCTTCGGCAATATGACCAATTCTTCATTGTCCAGATATTCCTTATCATTGTAAGTTTAATATATTACAATGATACACCAAAATATATAAACAGTTGTCAATTTCCCAAAAACTATACGTGATAGGAAAAGACTGAAGACGTATGAAGAAGATTCAGCATTCCATTTTCCGTAAAAATCACCTTTATTTACTTCTAGGAACCACAAAAAAAGTTGATTTTGTTTATTCATTTTTATCAGACCCAAAGACGCCTACAATCCTTCAGACGACGTTGTTTGATAGATTCATATTGATGTTGGTAATTAGCCTCAGTAGAGGACTCCCGGGACTAGCACATGCATCAATTGAATTAATGCCTTATTTTACGTGGGGAGACTCAGGCCATGAGGCCTTCTCTTCCGTCTGACCACGCAAATTTCATTATGCTCCTTTCACCAACTAGGGGGGAAAGAATGTATTATTTGGGCCATGAAACACGCAATTTGAATTTAGCTCAGAGGCTTCATTTAGGCTTGAGGATCTTTTACATGCAGTAAATCTACTAACATGGGACAGCCAGCTTTACTTCCCCTCCGAAGGAAGGCTTACGAAGGCTTTTACGCCCTTAAAAATCCATGGCTTCGATCGGGTTTGAACCCGCGAACTTGGGTATAACAGTCCCATCGCCGCCGCTCATCCCTAATTGTATCTAACGAGAACCAATCGACTGCACACCTCAGCATTTCAGAACGACCTAAGTGAAGCCGTGAACGTCAGAACAAATTACATGCGTACAAAATGGCACAATATGTAGGGTAATGTCTGGTGAATCGATGGATGATCAATTTTATAGATTTGCCCTGAACGATTTGAGAATCGTGTTCTTCGCTATTATTACAGTCAAAGTCAGTTAAAGCTTACGAGAAAGGTGTTTGCTCACAAAAGATAACAGAGCTGTGTCTGAACAGACTTGTAAGGAAAGAGAAAAGTTGTCAATATCGTAATGAGCACTATTGCCTGAGGACATTTCACATGTACGGTCAATTACAGAGTTAAAAGATTTTTTAAATATATTATGATATATTCCGTCCGATATGATATATATATATATATATATATATATATATATATATATATATATATATATATATATATATATATATATACTAGCTGAAGTACCCGGCGTTGCTCAGGCATTTACTACAGTAAATTATTATACAGAAAGAGGAATTCAATTTTTTCAAGCCCTGCGGCGGGACCTACCTCTATCTCTTCCATTGAATCCTTTCTCCGCCCTACTCCCTGCCATGCTCTGCCCGGCCACGCCACGATAGCTGTCTTCTCTTGACCCCCATTTGGAAATTTCCGGATTACGTCGCTCACTTTTCCACAAATAATTACATTTGTCTTATTTGAAGTTCCAGCTTCTAAACATCCACTTTATAACTAAAAGCAATAAACAAACCTAAACTACAACATAAAATACTTGTAGATTCACATATATACTTTTTGTGGAGTTTTATATAATATTCCAACACTATCAATAAATTGTCACGTTCTAAAACTTATTCTATTTTTATATTTTTTCTTCAATTGTATTCATAAAGAAAGTTTTGAAATTGATCTGTCAAATAGTGACCTTGGAGGGACTTACTGTTTTAAGCTGCGTATAACATGCGGAAGTTAATGCACGCGTATGCGTAGGTAGATCCGGAGTAATAGTTATAGATGTCATAACGTAATTGATGAATATAATCATAAAAATAAATGAAAATACTTGTATCTATTCTGAAACATAATTACCAGTTTTTATAATTCTGATGACGACAAAAATATATACGTTTAATGTCCTATGTGCAAGTAACACGTAAAACTTATTTGTTCAGGTAAATCAATTCATGATACGACTGGTACATTAGAAAACTAATGATCCACCAACAGTAAATTATGTATAAATAATAAATTGACAATGCACTGAGCCACATAACAAAACAATATTAGCATCATTATTTTATCTCAAGTGATAGAGATTATTGATCCTGAAATATGAATAATAGAAACCAAGGACTTCCAGATATTATTTGCTTAGACAAAAATATTTTTCGACAAATTAATTTTTGCTTATTTTTTTTTAGAAAAATATGAATGAACTCATTCATTGGGAGCAATTAATATGCAAAACAACTTATCTTAATATGTAAATGATCATTCCTAAATTACATACCACTGCTCAAAACTCCTTCATTAATTGAAGAAAAACTTTTACTGGGTGGACTGAAATCATACAAACATTTTCCATTTTACCAATATGAACATGATTACTGAATAATAGAAACAAAGGGCTTCCAGATTTTTTTATTTGCTTAGACAAAATATTTTTAGATAAATTAATTTTTTCAATTATTTATTGAGAAATATATATGAATTCATTCATTAGGCGCAAGTGACATGGAAAACAACTGCACAGATTAGTCTTAATATTGTAATAATCATTGCTTAATTACCAACCACTGGACTAAACTACTTCACATGCAGAAGAAAAAAGTACAACTGCAATTAATATGACAAACAACTGTAGAGATTAGTCTTAATATGTAAATGATCATTCCTAAATTTCACATCACTGTTCAAAATTCCTTCGCATATTGAAGAAAAAAAATTACTGGATGTACTGACAACATATACATATTTTCCATTTTACCATTTTGAACCTAAGAACTGTGTAAATAGTCAAATTGAGTCCTAATGAACAGCTGCCCTACTACTTAGAGAATTATTCACATTTCTCCCCTTCTTTTTTTTCCTAGGGCTTTTATACAGCCGACAGCCGGTTGCCCTTTACGTCCCGAAGGGACGCATATTCGACCATACACTAGACAAACACTTGCGGGCTCCTCTCATCTGGGGTCAGCAGAACGCGAGGCCCTCCGCGACAACACACACACAAAGTCAAGGGACAAACAGCCATGCCCAAGGCGGGACTCGAACCCGCGACCCTTCGGACCGAAGCGGTGAGTCGGTACTCGCTCTTCGCCACCTCGGCCATCCAGGTCGGCTCTCCCCTTCTTGCAGTTTTATTTTCAATGGGGCGAGTGAGTACTTCAAGTCGATCTTTCCTCTGAGTAGCCGATTCAAAATTTTAGTAGACTGTCCATCTCTTGGCATTTGTAATCTGTTTTGACAATTGTGACACTCGTCAAACAACTCAGTTGTCACAAATTTGTGTAAAAGAAGACGTTTAGACTGTATACGATATCTATATATTGCAGTACATTGTACATTACTGTATATTCTGTACTGTATATTATTGTACTTTTTATTCTCTCAACGTACCTCAATTATTAAACACTTTCAAACTCACAATGATTTCTTACCACTTTGTGTGTAAGTCGGACAAAGAGCAATGCATGAACATTGACATTCTTTACCACATCAGTTACGGCTTTCTTTCAAATGTTCACACAGAGCATTACATAACCTTATTCAAACTCCAATCCATTTCGTAATAATTCTGGATATTGATGATATCAGTAGTAGATCTCAAACGTCATCCTCTGATGGCGCGTAGATAAACTATTGGCATTGATGCACTCTTGAATCTGTGATGTAAAGCTAGGCGAAAAATGTCCAGAAAAGTAATTATTTTGAAAAGATATTACTGTTTATGTTTGTAAATCATAGCCTATAGTACTCCAGGCCTTTAAAGGATGCTAGCACAAAGGTTTCATCGGCATTGGTTCAGTAGATTCAGAGATTACCGCGCTGCAAGACAACGCACTTCTGTCACTTCTGTCTTTATATATTAGTATATATGGAGCTTATTTTCTATTTGTTCAATCCACTAATTATACAGAGATTTGCATGACTTATAACTATAACTGGGTTAGGGCATAGATAGGCGGGGAGTTCATTTGGTGGAGACTCCCTCTTACTTTCTTACTGTTCTCTTAATTTAGTGTTATTAGTATTTAGTTAATTATATATATGGAGCTTATATATATATATATATATATATATATATATATATATCGAGTTTACCAGTAAATATGATGTCGAAGAGACGATCCCCCTAGAGCCAGTAATTTACTTGATGTGTTTAACATCAGTGAGTATGTGGCGCTTGGCCAAACTGAATCCGTACGCCGACTGTTCTGATTAGTAGTTTCTGTGGATTTCTTATCATTTCTAGGTGAATGCCGCCGAAGCACCCTATACAACTGGCCGCGCGTGTACCGTGTTGACGAACAGAATGTTCGTATTACTTTCTCGCTACATGGTAGAGAGAATGTTATGTAATGCTGCGCGGGAAAACGGCGAATTATCGGCAGAAAAACTCATATTACAAGGTCCTGGCAACAAAAAAGTGGATAAAACCAGTTACTAAATTTAGAAGAAGAACTCTAAAACGTGGTGTAGACAGAATCCATGTTCTGTGTATCTTTGAAACCGAATACTGGAATGACGGCAAAATGTCTGTCCCTCCGTCTGTGAACAACGCTAGCAGCTGAACCGTTCAGCAGATTTTCTCCATAACTGATATTCCCTAATCGATCTGACTGATGTCGCGGCATCCTGAATTTGAAACCGATACTTTAATATTTGGGGGTACTTTCTATGAAGCCCCTAGGGTATTTTCCAAATATTAAAAAAATGGCTCCATCGTTTTTGTTTAAATTTTGTTGTTGGATAGTGTTAAAGACGTTTCAGAGAAAGGTGTAGGTCAATTGGTCTCATTCGAAAATTGCAAAAGTTCGTTTTTTCCTTTTATCATAGTTTTGAGAGAAAATTGTTTAAAAAATTAAAAATCACCAATAATTCCTGCAAAATTAGGCGGAGACTACTCAGATTTTCGAAAAAATGAACGTGACCTTATTTCAAGATCTATCTTTAAGGAACAGATTTATTTGGGAAAATAAAACCTCTATTCTAAATTTGCATTTTTCGAAAATTTAGAGAGATCAATGAAAATAACATCAGCGCCAATTATTTAAGCACCCCTTCGTCTGTACGTGGAAAGAATTTGAAGAAAAAATTGAGCGGGTTTGAGAAAATGATTTTTTATAAATTGCACTAATGTTAAGAAAAAATTACTAGAAAACTACTAACTTTTTCAAAAAACTGTACATGACGTTTTTTAAAGAGCTGATTTTTTACAACACACTTTATCAAAGGTAAAAATCTCTATTTTCGATACTGTAGTTTTGAAATGTTAACTTTTTGAAATTTTAGAAAATACATTCTGTTCGCCGAAAATGGGACTAGCACCATATTATTAAACCATCTCTTGATACATACAAGGACAAAATTTAAAGAAAAAATATTGTGCCGTTTTAGAGAAAAAAATTGTTTAAAACATTAAAAAATGCCTTATTTCCTGCAAAATTACGTGAAGACTACTCATATTTACGAAAAAATGAACATGACCTTATTTCAAGATCTGTCTTTATGGAACAGATTTGTTTGGGAGTATAAAACCTCCATCTTCAATATTACAGTTCGCGATATAACAAGACGCTCCAAAAAATTGCACTTTTACAACAGAGTAAACACAATAATTGCACAGAAATTGCACAATAGACTAAGCAACCCTTTGCATTGGTTCTCTAGATAACACCACAATACTGCTTCTGGCGTCTCGCATTTCGCGCACTTTGCTGGAAACACGAGTACGCGCCATAATATTCACCAGTGAAGGCAGTGTGTCGATTGTGTCGTTTTATGTGCATTTCGTGAGTATTTATTTAACATTTGCAAAAGAGTGAATAGTAATGGCTGATCTGAATGTAACTGAAGACAAGCACTATTGTGTTTTCATATATTTCATGTATTCGGACATGCTGAGGGGGACATAATCGGAATATTAAACTGTCAATGTTATGTAATTAAATTTGTGCATCTCCAGATCTGAGTGTGGATGAAATACATCATACATTTCTAGTAAGTGGTCACTTATACCTTCCTTGCGACGAAGATTTTGGTCTAATGGAAGAAGAGAAAAATTGCTTCCACAGACTTTTGTACCTTCAGACTGGCATTCAGTAATACAAAATCCTTGAAAGAAAAATCCGTTTACAGTGATTCAATGAGCCAATCTGATTTTGTTTCTACCAAGGTACATCAGCTTTTAAGATTGCACTTCCGCAACAACAACAACAACAACAACAACAACAACAACAACAACAACAACAACAAAGAAAATTCTGGGTTAGTCCACTCTGCAGCTCATAGCCTCATTTGTGCCTGCACTTTTCCGTCATACGTTGCACATGCTTTTAATTGTTTTTAATGTTCAATTAACAAATAAATAAATTAGCACTTATTTCGTTTTACTTCAGAATTGAGAGTGTGAACTTTGGTCTAGTAGCTACAGTTTGGTATTATTTGTCAGACCTCATCGTCAAATGCTGACCTGTTCACGCTAGTAGTTGTTAATAGCTATTAGATTGTGAAATGTACAGTTCGTGTTAAAAGGAAATAAAATTAAATATAACATCGTGATTAATGTAAAAAAAATGTTGAACATAAAAACCTCTTTCATTTCATGTGAATATAGCGTTCCAAAGCGTACATTTCAAACGAAATAAAAAATATCCTTACATTGGAAAAAACGAAAGAAAACTGAGGCGGAACTAAAAGTGGAAATGAAATTTGTTGAGCGACCTACAGGCGGTCTCTGATAAAACATTTGACGCCTTGTAGAATCTACTCAGGGAGCGCTTTGGGAAGGGAAATACAAGTGGTGAACGGTGCCAACGCTCACAGACAGAGGAACGGCACATGCGTTGAATTAGAGGCAAATAAGAATAGCTGCCTGAGGCGCGGTGCGGCATCTGGCGGGAGCAGGCACCATCGTCTATCACAGGAGCTTAACGCCCAGATTAATCAAGTCATAATAACAAGTTGAGAAGACAACCACCTTAATTTGGAAGGAGAAGCCTCCAATTAACAATAAAATCTTTGAGGTGTACTGCTACGAATTCCTTGGTTTTGTATGGTGCATTTTACTAACGATTGTTTAAACAAGCTGTGAGTAACGCATGTAAAATGTCAGGTACATTATACACTGTTGGCAGATACTCAACGTTCACAATGTTTGATTTAGAAAAAAGTGATTAACCGAATAATCTGCTACATATCACCAAGTAACAGGCACATACATTCCTTCTAATTAACATGTTTAGTTAAAGAGTGAATTAGTGAGATATATACTTCATTTTCATCAGAGACAAAAACCAAGGCACTATTGACACCACACCCAACACCAAACCAAAAACCAAAACCATTGAACTTTTACAATCCAATCCTTCACAAGTGGCATTGCAATTGTCGCTCAACGAATTAACTGCGAACGAAAAGTAAATAAGTCGATGAGGCAGTTCATATTTATTTATAAAAATAGAATACATTCATTAGAAACGCTTTGCGAAAATTCGCTTCACTTAAACTTCTATGCAAGGTTTACAATCATTCACAAATATTCTCATGTCACAAAATAACTAGCGTCCTATAAATCTTCTTTTTTTATTGTAGTACAATAGTGATAGATTTTTTTCATATCTCTTCTAATACACGTTTTTTTGTTCTTAACATATTAAAAGGAAATAAATATAATTGCAGTTCTTAGTCATTTAGATCTAACGTAGAATATCTAAAGGAAAGCACTTCAGCCAGGAAAAGAAAGTGAAGACTGTACCTTTTAAAAATACTTTGCGGGCAAATAATTAGGTCCAAGTAGTTTATTCCAGTGCACGATCGTTAAATATTAAGCTTTGCAGTAACTGAAGGGAAAAAATGCTACTGAATCATATTGTTTATTAAAGTAAGGTTTTCACGTGAGCAAAGACGAACTTCTAAGCTTTTCCTACTAACTAAATTAGACTAGATTTATTTATAAAACTCTCATTTCGTATATTTTTGAAAATATATTCAATTAGTTCAATTCAAATATACTTCAATTCCCCAAAAGGAAATATCTTAAATATTTGATGGCAGGTATTGAAATTTTTCAACATATCGGGAATATACGCGATATAATTATACAATACAACTATTCCAGAAGCCCCTCCGGGTAGCACATTGGCCAGCATGCTCATTTTCCAGGATGCGATCCCAGATTCGACTCCCAGTCGGGGTAGATTATAGTGTGCGCTTTCCTTGCAATGTCCCAGTATCTATTACTGTGTGAAGATGAGAAAAGTTCATTTCTCAGGTTGAGAAGACCAGAATATGGCGCACGGATGTCTATGTGCTAACTACACGTCCCCCCTATCACATGGCTGAAAGGCCGGGGCGCCGCTGGTAGGCCTACTCAGAGGCTGTTGTGCCAGTGCAGACAGAGAGACAATTTTCGTGAATCACATGAATCACGTTCATGGGCATATTACTAAAATCAACTTGGTATAATTTTTAATGTGTATACAATAAGCATTAATCTGATAACAAAATTTTGTGGTTCAAATTTCGCAATCAACAGTTGACATTAGCTTAACCTAGCACGTTTGGCTAAGTTACACAGTAATGTCGTACACAATTTATTATCATGTTAGAATCTGCAAGTGCCACATACAATAGAATTAATTTTCCTGATGAGGCGCCTCTCATTCAGCAATGTACGGAAGGTCATGGTGACAGATGTGGTAAACAGACTGCAAGTTGGCATCAAAACTGATAGAAAACACCACAGGTGCCATTTTTTTAATACCTTAAAAATAAAACAACACAGGACAATCATAGTACAGTTAGATCACGTGACAAATATTTGGCACTGGTAGATTGTTCAACAATAATTTGATTCCACATAACTGTTATTTTAGTGCTTCAAATATTAGCTAATACTATAGATAGGTGCATAAAGCAAAAGAGCAATGAATTAAATGTTTTGAAAGAGCCATTGCTCTCTAAACCTATAGTTCTCATGAAAATTATTTGTAATTACGCATAAAAAAGGTAATTTGTAAAATGTTTTAACCTTCCTGTATCAGTAATTCTTCTTCAATTACATTTTCGATTCTTAAAGAACATGAGCTTTTAGTGGTACATTGTGAAACCAAAATATTTCTTTTCTTATATCAATTTGATTGATGATTCCGGGCACGTCAATAGCTAAGGTCATTAGTATCGTAAATGTAGTGTATGTGATCTCGGCCCGCTGGATGGCGAGATCCGGCGCCGCCCTACTCGTCGGATTCCAGAGTTTTCCCTAGTCAGATATCTCCCACCAACGGGGGAGCCACTATCGCCCCAGCCGGGACAAACTTTTAAAGTCTTCATTGGTAACGTGGAAGTGTAGTGCATGTACCCTCTCCCTCAGAAAAAATGTCGTTCAAAATTCTATCTTCCACACCGCGCCGACAAACTTGGACACCCCTCGGCCTGGGGGAGGGCAGGGGGAGGGACGCGTTGACCAATCGCTAGCAGGTAGAACCACAGTTGTCTGTGATTGGTGCAACATCCCAAGGGGCAGAAAGAACGCTGTCTCAGGGGGAGGGGGCTAGTTCGTTTACGTACGAGACGGAAATATCGTCATATTTCCCTGCCGAAGGAGGTAGTTTGCCTGCGCGTACGCCACGACGAAAAAAATATTTCTAAGCGGGGTTTTCCGTCCAGAATGATTGTCTATAGACCAGTAAATATTTATCATTTTAGCAAAATTTATTATAACTTTTAGTAATCGATTTGTAACTCCTGACAAACTGCTATTTTGAGATATTCATTTCAGGCACAATTTGCGGAGCCTTCCCGGCCGTTCTAACGCATATTTCGAATTTGTTTATAAAATTATAAATTGTTGCAAAATTGTTAATTCGCTGTTTTTGGTTCTGGGACATCGGGAGACTCTCCCCCCTTTAGATTTGCAAAATTTAGAAATTGTTTATAAATTTGCAATTGTTGCAAATTTTTTTATTGTCTAATCTGAATGGCGTTTAAATGTGATGCAAAATTCCGGAATCCGTTCGGTGCTATTATATCTCGTTCTCGAGATATATGTAATTGTTTATAAGAAATTAACATCTTAGTAGACCCCATTTGTTTGCGCTTAATTCATTCGCGCTAGCAGAATAGCGTGGGATGGGCATACTGAAAAAACAGTTCTCCAATGCCGCGCTTTTGCATACCTAATACGCTTAAAATGCACTTGCTTGTAAACAAATTCTGTGGCCAATTTAATTATGCTAAATTTGTATTTTTACGGTGAGTATGAGCATAACTTTTATTTGGTTTTTATATTCTCTTTTAAGTCCTACAATTTGCAAGTCGATATATTTATCAAATATGAAAGAAATTGATTAGAAAAAAAAATTTTCAAGGTGCATTACGCCCAAACAATTGTTTCTGTTTTTCTATCAAAGGGATGTTGAGCAACCGAATAACTGTATTATTAATTTTTTTAAGTCCCCTGTTAACACCGAGAGTCAGAAACTATTTGTTCCACTTGTTCAACCATTACCATTAAAAAATAGGGAAACATATTGCTTAGCTGTTTGCTATAAACTGCACTGGATTGGATGAATGTAGTGTTAAGGTTTTCAAATACAGAAATATTCAATTTTGTGTTTTGAAAGATCACATGAGTAGAATCACACATCACAATATTTACACAAGTATAGAAATTTCTAAATAAACGTATATAAACTTTAAGTTAATATTTTCAATTCAATTTATCATTCCCTTCTAAAACTGTTAATTTGATGATATCATTGTATAATATTCAAATCAGAGCTTTATGTGCTAAATTTACGCATTGTTAATACATATTTTTAAACAACATTAATGTATTTAATATACATTTAAAAGGTTTTTAGATTGGCGAACATTTCAATGAAATTTCATGAATTCCTAAATGCTTGAAAATAAATACTTGTAAAATTAAATTATTGTAGCGTGTAAAAATATAACAAACTCACGTATTTGGTAAAACGAGTTGATATTACTAAAAGAAAGCAAAACAGATGTTATAACAATTCAAGGAGATTTAGCTTTTGTTTACAGTTTAGTAAATATCAATGCTCTAGCATTTCCCACTGAAAATACACAGAACGAACTTGGTGGTCAAGTGATATGACCTTCCCAACACAGACTACATTTCAGTATCGTCAGAGTTCGAAGGTGGTTTGTTGGCCGCCATTCTACGAATCTATCAAAACCTTGAATTTTGCACGACCGTCTGTACAGGGAGAACGTAGCGGTTTATTAAACGGAAACGGGCCATTCGAGGTATCTAATGTGCACTCTTTGAAAACGTTTAACCATTATAAACTATCCCTAAGAAAAATATCAAATAAACAATGTTAAAGGTCACCAGCTTAACATTGCCTTTACTATTTGAATGTTTTCAACATCCCCAAAACCAACAGAAAACCCATGTTTTTACAGGTTATTATAAAACCAATTCAATAAATATAAGCATTTATTCACTTTATTATTTTTAAAACACTCAAATATCTACGATGTTATTTGATTCATGTCTTCATCGAAGATCTGAGATTAAAATACTGATAAGCAGAGAAAATTAAAGTAATTGTGAGTGATTGATGAAGTTGAATGATCAAATGAAAAACAATGTTTCTTGCTTCATATAATGCTATCGTGTTTAACAGACATGTAATTACATGTGATACCTATATTTAAACATCCAAACTAATGAAAATTTTCAAAATTAAAATCATCAATAAAACGTTGATTCATCAGCAAGGATTATATTATTAAATACTTTTTTGAGATTCATGTGCTCCTGTGTGAATAACGTAGTAAACGTGATTCGTATGATCCAGTTTCTCAGAATAATACAAAACCTGCTAGACACATACACTAAACATAATAGTTGTCAAATAGTTATTTACGACATGAGTATCATAAGATATCTTATTACAATACGAAATTGGAGAATTATCAAACAAGACTCTTTAGCCGAAATTGTTAACCAATTGAATATTGTAATATAATGTTACCATTTGAATATCATAGAAAGTAAGACGCAATTTGTCAAAATTCATGTGAACTATAATTTTTCTTTAAATTTTACTCCTTATCCTGCGAAAGATGTGTGACAGTACTTATGTTAACAGTTCTACTGCCATGGGTTTAATTAATTAGTTTGCAGTACGCAAATTATTGTTTTTGGTTTTAGAGAAGCATGGATATACAGAGTATCGGGGAAGGAAACGTCTAGAGTTTGAAAAAAGCTGTTTAAACAATTTTAATCATACTTTGTCTAATAAACAACATAAATATTTTGAATGGCTGAGCTGCAATAAACACGCAAATGTTGGTTTGAAAATATGATTTCTACGCAAAACTTTGCATTCTAGAATCATGTAAACAGACCAGAAACATGTAACATGTTTATTATTAACAATATAAATTAATATATTAGTTCAGAAAAAAATTAACCGAGAAATAAAAAAGCAGTCGAACTGTGAAAATTGGGTGCTTTTTTATTTCTAGGTTAATTTTTCTTTCTGATCAAATGTATTCATTTATTTTGTTAATCATAAACAATTTAGATATTAATGAAGTGTTTATATGCTTCTACAACGCAAATAGTTGCCTAGAAAACATATATCCAAACCAACTTTTGAATGTTTATTGCGGCTTAGCCATTTGGAATATCCGTGTAGTTTATTAGACAAAATAAGCTTAAAATTGTCTTAACAGCTATTTTTCGAAGATTCGACATTTCTTCCCCGAATATCCTGTATATAAAAGGCTTGATTTCTGTTGGTACGCGACGGAACGGCGTTCCGGTTCTTTGGAAATAATTATGAAATTATATTATATATAAATAGCTATTGCTATTATATTAATAATTAATTTGAGGCGCGTTTCGGGGCCTAAGATTTTAAAAATAAAGGATATATGTATCATAATAACTCTTATGACGACACTGTTCTCAGTTACGTCAAGTTTTAATTTAGAGAATCAAAGTGAATGATCTAAGTTTACTCACTTAAATAAAGTTTTTCTTACTATACATACTATTTAGAATGTGTTTTATGTTCAAAACAAGTGTTGCCTCTACAGCATATATTTTCACGTATTATTCGTAATTGCTATGCAATATTCAATACGGACTATGTGGACCTGCAAAAAAGAAACAAAAAGAAAAGACCTACTGCAGCAGAAAATATTTTCCACTCGTCGGGATTCGAACTCGGGTCTTTAAAGTTAACTCACCTGACACGGTTCCCCCTCACCACCAGGTTACCTCCTTTCCGATGCGAAAAGAAAGTGAAGCATTTGCAGTTAAAAAAAAAACAGGGTGTTCAATTTATCTTAATACAAGATCTATTTTTAAAAAGAGATTTCATTAAACAAAAATCTCTAGCGTTCATTTTTTCGGCAATGTTATAAAGATCAGTCGGGGCTAATATTATACAGTAGAAAATTGGGGTTAATGTATTACACTTTAAGAGTTGTTATTTATTTATGTCCAAAATTAACAAGAAAATGACAAATGATAGGAAATATATTCTATTATAATGACCATATAGCAAACACTCAGAATGTAACAATATTTGGGAGGAAAAAAATCAAAACTAAAATGCCTAATTTTTCCAGTCAAAAACTTTACCGCCGTGATATAAATCTTTTGACGTTACTTCGTTATTTTTTATGACACGATATTTTTGAAAATAGGTTATCATTAAGAAAGAATTAATATTCTTTTCTGCGTTAAAATAATGCAATAATATTAATCGTGTCATGATATATAAAGCCTCAAATTTGTGGGGCTAATATGATACAACTTAAGAGACTAATGTAATACGGGTGTCGGGGCTATTTTGATACACTAAAAATTAACACGCAGACAACTGGAAGGGATTTTTTATGTTTAATATTACATCAAAGGCGCTAAAATTCCGATTTGATGTTGATAAACTCTCCAAGTGTTTATCTGAGAAAGAAAGAGCAGGTGACAATTTATATAGATTTCCTCGTTCTCCTCGCTACCCAGTACATGGTGATTCACTTATGATTATCAATTGACGGGAGCTTCTACTGTTTCAGTGCAGTTACTGATTTTTCACTGGAATCACAAGGAATCAGGCCTACAATAGGAGCTAACACCATCCCTTCAACTCCAGATATCAACTGTTCTCATCCAGTACTTTTGAGATAAAACTGTTGGAAAAAATTTTAGAAAACAGTAGCCCTCCAAAGAATAATGAAGCGGTTAGACCCAATAGCAGCAATCATTACTAGTGAAGAGTGGACCATTACTAGGAGAGAGTGGAGTGTTTAATTTACATTAATTTAATATCTATTTTTAAAAAGAGATTTAATGAAACAAAAATCTCTAGCGTTAGTATTTGTTTTCGACAATGTTAATAGGTATTTGTTTGCAATTTTCGAAAATTCAGATCGTTCGCCCAAAATTGAACGTACGCCACCTTTAAACATCTTGTGCTTCGAGGAATAGATTTACAGAAAAATTGGAGCTCTTTTTGAGAAAATTATGTAAATATGATGGGGTTTGGTGTAAAGTATCTTCAAAATTAAAAGATTCGTTTCAAATTCGAAGATTCGTAATATTAGCCAGATCGTTCAAGGAATATCCATTTTGGTGAAAATCGTGTTTACTTTAGGCTCTAGAATTACTCACACGAAGACGGATTCACAAAGAGGGGTTTTGGAAAATCACTTTTTCGGGTTCAAAAAACAAGCGTTTTGACAGTCTTGTGTATAGAAAATAAAAGAACAATACCAACAATCCACTTTTTTCGAACTAGCTACTTACAAAACGTGTTTTCTGTGAAAATTTCGACACTTCCTACGGCATTACGTAAACTCTTACACGTGGAGGTAAAATATGTCTCCAGAGTTACTGATTTGAACTCTGATCCCTGTAGTCTGTAGGTCTGGCTCGACCGCACTGAGCTATCACCGGTATTTCTCAAAACGCTGTCCAAGCACACTTATTACGTTAAGAATAGTTACGTGATATTCATTGCACTTAGATTTATTAGAGAAACGTTCCACATGTGTCAAAGATATCAAATTCACAAAATAATGCAAATCCGCATAAAACCCACGCAACTACATAGCTCATTTTTACTAAGAAATATTTCAACTAGAAGCCGTGGTCTTTAGAACCCTCTGTGGACGTCGTTCCCTTCGTCTTATCTTTCGGCGACTACGGCCAAGGTTGAATTACGTCACAGATGAAAGTTGCGATAACGCTAGAGCTCAACACGGGCGCGCGTGCAGGCGTTCTGAAGCCAGAATCGCAATAGTGGCATATTTATACGTGATTCTTAAAGACATTAACACACTAAAATAAATAGTGGCGCCTCAAAACACATACTTTATGTGATATTTATAATGGGTACGAATGATTATAACTATACAATTAACCACAAAATTGTTTCTACCCACAAAAATTATTCGCCGTGGATGAGATTCGATCTTACGTGCCTAAGCTTCTCCAGCAGTGCGCTTACCTGCTATACCACAGAAACTCTTATAACTTTTGTCTCTCACAAAGATGATTTTAAAGTGTCATCTATCACAGATTTGACTAAAAAAAGAACGCAGCGTTGAGATGCTTCTTGTGTTAACTACAGACGGACAAACAGACGTTTTGTGTGTAGCCAGAAGCCAGGTTTGGTGGGTAGTAAATACAAAAAAAAAAAAAAAGATTAATGGTAAAACGTGTTTCCTCTGTGAATAATGCTAGCGGCTAAACTGTTCAGGCAATTTTCTCTAAAGTTGATATTCCGCAAGCGGTCTGGCTGATGTCGAGCCCTCCTGAATTTCAAATCAATATTTTATTTTTGGATGGTACTCTACAAGAAGCCCCTGAAACATTTTCAAAAATTAAAAAAATGGCATGAACTTTTCTGGTTAACTTTTATTGCCGGATAGCGTAATGGACGCTATAAGACGATGGCGGAGATGATTTTCGTTCATATATTTAATTTTTCCAAAAATGCAACAAAACAATTTTTTTCCGGCGTTTTCCTACAACTTAAGTATTGAAGATAGTTTGTTTCCTTAATGAAATATGTTCATCAAAAACAGATCTTCAAATATTCCTTTCAAATAATCAGTCCTTTAAAAAAGATCACGTACAATTGTTTAAAAATATAAGTACTTTAGATAATTTTACAATTTTTGAAATAGCAAATTTGAATTTCCCCCGCTTCGTTTGACGAGCTGTCATTCTGAATTTCTTTTGAATTTTGATGATTGTCAGGACGGACAAGGCGCTATTACGACGCTGTATTTTTCATTTAATGTCAAAAACAGTTAAAAATTGTGAGTAATGTACTGTAGGGAGAAATGTATTCTGTGAACGTTTTCTTAAATTTTGGTATCCCCGTGGCCTAACTCATATACAAGACGAATTCTGAGTACAGAAAGAAACTAGCGTTTATTCTTCAAATCGCACGAGCGTTTGCTCTTCCAGTTGCATTGATTTAATTGAAATTATCTCAATGAGGTTTTCTCTCTTAATAATAGTATTTAAATAAAACATGAAAGAAAAACAGAAAATACCGGAATTTTGAAGGAACATTTATTACAAAAATTTGATGTTTTGTTGTTATAATATTCAACTATGGATATTTGAGATGTGTTTCCGAGAAGTTCATTGTTGGCGACATGAATGTGAAAGATATAACATACGGCGGCTTTGGCCGGTATTACACTATAAAAGTTATATGACATATCTTTGATAAAGAACTTTGTGGCAGTCTTTGAACTTTGATGAGAAAACTTTGACAAAGAAATTTGATGAGCGTATTACATTTCGTCCAAATTTTATGTAGGTTTGCTCGCGATTTACAATCAATTACGCACAAATAGTTGTGCTTTGCTACTTTATGTTTTATTATAACTAATCTATGTTTAATGCTAATGTAGTAAAAGGTAAATAAGAAAACGTTTGAGGGTGAGGCTTTAGAACAACGCCATGGTGAGGTTATGGGTCGCACATTGTGAAGCATTAATTAAAGACCTTCGAAATGAAGAATTATTTGAGGATGGATGAGGAAACATTCAATTTTCTTTGTCGTTCTTCCTTCTTTCGAAATTCAGTCCTCTGATAGGAAAGTTTAAAAAAATTATCTTCCTGAACTGGGCATTTTCCAAACACCATATTTTCCACTTCCCGGGAAAATGTGTCCTACAAACGTTAATTCGTTTGGTTTTACTTTTGTAGTTCGGATGGACAGTATTATATAAACTTTCTAATTACTCTCACTCAGCAATTATGACTTTGGTTGAAGCAATACCCCTATATCGGACGCCATGTTACCAAATATGATAAAACTTGGAAGCCGGAGACTACATTTTATCCAAGAAATTTTATAAAAGATTGGCTATTACACTGTCATATTTCTTTTATAAAACACCTTTGACAAAAATCTTTTACAGTGTAATACCAGCCTTTATTTACTTAACGTTAATGTTAGAATATCTCTACGTTCAATAAAATGTTGTAATCAAGTTTAAAGTCGATATATGTAAAGTCGAGTATATATATATATATATATATATATATATATATATATATATATATATATATATATATATATATACATATATATATACATATATATACGGAGATATGCATTAGGTAATACGTACTTATAATAGTATTCATTCATTTACTTTCCAAATTATTTTACCTTTTTCAATAAATAAAGTAGCAAATTAAAATAGATTTTGAAATAGAGTTCGCAGCGAAAATGAAATGTTTTAGCGGGCTTACTGCTTTCCGGGGCATCTATAACTGTTTAATTTCTTAATTATTTATGAAGAGACTAATTATGATTTGTTTGGTTGTACTTGTAGGTCATCATTTAAAAGAAAATATAATATTTAAGAATGATTTTAGAATATCTTGAGATCGGGCAAAAATAATTTTATGTATTCGAAACACGAATTAGTGGTCCATAAACAAGTCTTATAAGAACATTTAATCACAGCAATGCTAACTGAAAAACAAAACAATTTTAACAGGAATTGATAAGCAAATATGTGCCCATTGTTGGCAGCGTCCGTTGTTGCTGCCCACAGCATCCATTGTTGCGCTTATTGCCGACGCTTCTGAGGTTGATGCTCTCTTCAGCTGCCTGTCCCAGTTGGGACTCTACAGCCAGGTGTTAGTGGTGTGGGATTTTTCTTCTCCTAGTTTTGCCTCTACTCCCCCGTACTGAGACGGGGATTGGTAAACTAGGAAAAATAACATAGGGGTTAATACATTTTATGTTGGACAGGTTATTTTATTAGGCCTTTAGGAAGACGGAAATGGGGAGAGGAAAAAAGGATTTAATGTTTTTATTGATTTTTACTTTCTCGCACTTACTGTCGTAAGAAGAAAAGGTATTGTAATCGTGCATCAGAATACGGCGAATTTTCGGCAGAAAAACCGTCCCATCCTGGTAACGAAAAAGTGAATAAATTTATTTGCTAAATTTAGGGGGAAATCCTTTAACGCGTTTAGTAGCCAGAATTCATGTTTTGTGGATCGTTGTTACCGAAAAATATTCAATTTTACGGCGAAACGTTTGTCTATCAGTCTTCCGTCTGCGAACAACGCTAGGGGTTAAATTGTTCAACCGATTTTGTCCAAAATTGATAATACCCAATCGATCTTGTTGATATCACGGTCCCATTACTTCGAAACCGATATTTTAATTTTGGGAGGTACTTTACATAAAGCCCCAGAGATATTTTCAAAATGTTCTCAAAAGCAGCGTCATCGGTTTTTATTATTTTTTTCCATAATCTCAAGAACGTTTATGAGACTGATTTGATGAATTGATGAATGAAATGATGATGATGAATTTTTAGATCTCATGTTGGCGTCTGTCTGTCCGTCTGTAGTTAACACAAGCATCTCAACGCTGCACGTTCCTTTTTAGTCAAATCTGTGATACATGAAAGTTTAAAATCATCTTTGTGAGGGACAAAAGTTATGAGAGTTTCTGTGGCATAGCAGGTAAGCGCACTGTTGAAGAAGCTTAGACACGTAAGATCGAATCTCATCCACGGCGAATTATTTTTGTGGGTAGAAACAATTTTGCGGTTAATTGTATAGTTATAATCATTCGTATCCATTATAAATATCACATAAAGTATGTGTTTTGAGGCGCCACTATTTATTTTAGTGTGTTAATGTCTTTAAGAATCACGTATAAATATGCCACTATTGCGATTCTGGCTTCAGAACGTCTGCACGAGTGCCCGTGTTGAGCTCTAGCGTTATCGCAACTTTCATCTGTGACGTAATTCAACCTTGGCCATAATCGCCGAAAGATAAGAACGGGAACGACTTCCACAGAGGGTTCTAAAGACCACGGCTTCTGGTTGAAAATATTTCTTAGTAAAATGAGCTATGTAGTTGCGTGGGTTGTAATCGTTTAACTTCTTATTGCGTATTTGATACCTTTGACACATGTAGAACATTCCTCTAATAAAAAATCTAAGTGCAATGAATATCACGTAACTATTCTTTTCGTAATAAGTGTGCTTGGACAGCGTGTTGAGAAATATCTATGATAGCACAGTGCGGTCGAGCCAGACCTACAGACTACAGGGATCCGAGTTCAAATCCCAGTAACGCTGGAATTTTTTTACCTACACGTGTAAAGAGAGTTACGTAATGCTGTAGGAGGAAGTGTCGAAATTTTCACAGAAAACACGTTTTGTAAGTAGCTAGTTCGAATAAAGTGGATTGTTGGTATTGTTCTTTTATTTTCTATACACAAGACTGTCAAAACGCTTGTTGTTTGAACCCGGAAAAGTGATTTTCCAAAAAACCTCTTTGTGAATCCGTCTTCGTGTGAGTAATTCTAGAGCCTAAAGTAAACACGATTTTCACCCAAATGGATATTCCTTGAACGATCTGGCTAATATTACGAATCTTCGAATTTGAAACGAATCTTTTAATTTTGAAGGTACTTTACACCAAACCCCATCATATTTACATAATTTCCACAAAAAGAGCTCGAATTTTTCTGTAAATCTATTCCTCGAAGCACAAGATGTTTAAAGGTGGCATACGTTCAATTATGGGCGAACGATCTGAAATTTCGAAAATTGCAAACAAATACCTATTAACATTGTCGAAAACAAATATTAACGCTAGAGATTTTTGTTTCATGAAATCTCTTTTTAAAAAGAGATATTAAATTGATGTAAATTAAACACTCCACTCTCTCCTAGTAATGATCCACTCTTCACTAGTAATGATTGCTGCTATTGGGTCTAACCGCTTCCTTATTCTTTGGAGGGCTACTGTTTTTTTAAAAATTTTTTCCAACAGTATTATCTCAAAAGTACTGGATGAGAACAGTTGATATCTGGAGTTGAAGGGATGGTGTTAGCTCCTATTGTAGGCCTGGTTCCTTGTGATTCCAGTGAAAAAACAGTAACTGCACTGAAACAGCAGAAGCTTCCGCCAATTGATAATCATAAGTGAATCACTATGTACTGGGTAGGGAGGAGAACGAGGAAATCTATATGAATTGTCGCCTGCTCTTTCTTTCTCAGATAAACACTTGGATAGTTTATCAACATCAAATCGGAATTTTAGCGCCTTTGATGTAATATTAAACATAAAAAAATCCCTTCCAGTTGTCTGCGTGTTAATTCTTAGTGTATCAAAATAGCCCCGACACCCGTATTACATTAGCCTCTTAAGTTGTATCATATTAGCCCCACAAATTTGAGGCTGTATATATCATGACACGGTTAATATTATTGCATTATTTTAACGCAGAAAAGAATATTAATTCTTTCTTAATGATAACCTATTTTCAAAAATTTCGTGTCATAAAAAGTAACGAAGTAACATCAAAAGATTTATATCACGGTGGTAAAGTTTTTGACTGGAAAAATTAGGCATTTTAGTTTTGATTTTTTCCCTCCCAAATATTGTTACATTCTGAGTGTTTGCTATATGGTCATTATAATAGAATAAATTTCCTATCATTTGTCATTTTCTTGTTAATTTTGGACATAAATAAATAACAACTCTTAAAGTGCAACTCTTAAATATTAGCCCCGACTGATCTTTATAACATTGTCGAAAAACAGTATGAACGCTAGAGATTTTTGTTTAATGAAATCTCTTTTTAAAAATAGAACTTGTATTTAGATAAATTGAACACCCTGTTTTTTTTTAAACTGGAAATGCTTCACTTTCTTTTCGCATCGGAAAGGAGGGAGTCTTGTCGTGTACCTGGTGGTGAGGGGGAACCGTGTCAGGTGAGTTAACTTTAAAGACCCGAGTTCGAATCCCGACGAGTAGAAAATATTTTCTGCAGCAGTAGGTTTTTTTTTTGTTTCTTTCTTTTTTGATAATTCTCCAATTTCGTATTGTAATAAGATATCTTATGATACTCATGTCGTAAATAACTATTTGACAACTATTATGTTTAGTATATGTGTCTAGAAGGTTTTGTGTTATTCTGAGAAACTGGATCATACGAATCACGTTTACTACGTTATTCACACAGGAGCACATGAATCTCAAAAAAGGTATTTAATAATATAATCCTTGCTGATGAATCAACGTTTTATTGATGATTTTAATTTTGAAAATTTTCATTAGTTTGGATGTTTAAATATAGGTATCACATGTAATTACATGTCTGTTAAACATGATAGCATTATATGAAGCAAGAAACATTGTTTTTCATTTGATCATTCAACTTCATCAATCACTCAAAATTACTTTAATTTTCTCTGCTTATCAGTTTTTTAATCTCAGATCTTCGATGAAGACATGAATCAAATAACATCGTAGATATTTGAGTGCTTTAAAAATAATAACGTGAATAAATGCTTATATTTATTGAATTGGTTTTATAATAACCTGTAAAAACATGGGTTTTCTGTTGGTTTTGGGGATGTTGAAAACATTCAAATAGTAAAGGCAATGTTAAGCTGGTGACCTTTAACATTGTTTATTTGATATTTTTCTTAGGACTACTTTATAATGGTTAAACGTTTTCAAAGAGTGCACCTTAGATACCTCGAATGGCCCGTTTCCGTTTAATAAACCGCTACGTTCTCCCTGTACAGATGGTCGTGCAAAATTCAAGGTTTTGATACATTCGTAGAATGGCGGCTAACAAACCACCTTCGAACTCTGACGATACTGAAATGTAGTCTGTGTTGGGAAGGTCATATCACTTGACCACCAAGTTCGTTCTATGTATTTTCACTGGGAAATGATAGTGCATTGATATTTACTAAACTGTAAACAAAAGCTAAATCTCTTTGAATTGTCATAACATCTGTTTGGCTTTCTTTTAGTAATATCAACTCGTTTTACCAACTACGTGAGTTTGTTATATTTTTACACGCTAAAATTATTTAATTTTACAAGTATTTATTTTCAAGCATTTAGGAATTCATGAAATTTCATTGAAACGTTCGCCAATCTAAAAACCTTTTAAATGTATATTAAATATATTAATGTTATTTAAAAATATGTATTAACAATGCGTAGATTTAGCACATAAAGCTCTGATTTGAATATGATACAATGAAATCATCAAATTAACAGTTTTAGAAAGGAATGATAAATTGAATTGAAAATATTAACTTAAAGTTTATATACGTTTGTTTAGAAATTTCTATACTTGTGTAAATATTGTCATGTGTGATTCTACTCATGTGATCTGTCAAAACACAAAATTGAATATTTCTGTATTTGAAAACCTTAACACTACCTTCATCCAATCCAGTGCAGTTTATAGCAAACAGCTAAGCAATATGTTTCCCTATTTTTTAATGGTAATTGTTAAACAAGAGGAACAAATAGTTTCTGACTCTCGGTGTTAACAGGGGACTTAAAAAAAATTAATAATACAGTTATTCGGTTGCTCAACATCCCTTTGATAGAAAAACAGAAACAATTGTTTGGGCGTAATGCACCTTGAAAAATATTTTTTTTATTATCAATTTCTTTCCTATTTGATAAATATATCGACTTGCAAATTGTAGGACTTAAAAGAGAATATAAAAACCAAATAAAAGTTATGCTCATACTCGCCGTAAAAATACGAATTTAGCATAATTAAATTGGCCACAGAATTTGTTTACAAGCAAGTGCATTTTAAGCGTATGTGGCAGGCAAAAGCGCGGCATTGGAGAACTGTTTTTCAGTATGCCCATCCCACGCTATTCTGCTAGCGCGAATGAATTAAGCGCAAACAAATGGGGTCTACTAAGATGTTAATTTCTTATAAACAATTAAATATATCTCGAGAACGAGATATAATAGCACCGAACGGATTCCGGAATTTTGCATCACATTTAATCGCCATTCAGATTTGACAATAAAAAATTTGCAACAATTGCAAATTTATAAACAATTTCCAAATTTTGCAAATCTAAAGGGGGGAGAGTCTCCCGATGTCCCAGAACCAAAAACAGCGAATTAACAATTTTGCAACAATTTATAATTTTATAAACAAATTCGAAATATGCGTTAGAACGGCCGGGAAGGCTCCGCAAATTGTGGCTGAAATGAATATCTCAAAATAGCAGTTTGTCAGGAGTTACAAATCGATTACTAAAAGTTAGAATAATTGTTGCTAAAATGATAAATATTTACTGGTCTATAGACAATCATTCTGGACGGAAAACCCCGCTTAGAAATATTTTTTTCGTCGTGGCGTACGCGCAGGCAAACTATCTCTTTCGGCAGGGAAATATGACGATATTTCTGTGTCGTACGTAAACGAACTAGCCCCTCTCCCCCTGAGACAGCGTTCTTTCTGCCCCTTGGGATGTTGCACCAATCACAGACAACTGTGGTTCTACCTGCTAGCGATTGGTCAACGCGTCCCTCCCCCTGCCCTCCCCCAGGCCGAGGGGTGTCCAAGTTTGTCGGCGCGGTGTGGAAGATAGAATTTGGAACGACATTTTTTCTGAGGGAGAGGGTACATGATAAGTTTCCACGAGCGACCTCCAGAGTGCACTGAACAGTAGGTGCACTAGCTACGAACGCCTGTGTATAGGCAATCTGCTGGGTGTACATGTTTTGCATTTTGCCTAATAACAAGGCGTCATAGGCTATTCTTTGCCAAGGCAATGAGATTAATTTATGCTATGTTAAGATGTATATGTTTATTGTAAGTTAATATCGCCTTTTTATAGTGTCATTTTTTTCTTGTGTATGGTTACGGTGCGAAAGCACAAATTGTTCATGTGTGAAAGCATAAATGTTTATGTATGTTTATGGTGTAGGAACTCGTGTCGAGCCTAAGTAGCGGCGATTTCCTCACAGAGCTGCGTAGGGCGTAAAGGCGACGCAGTCTCACATATTACGAAGTCTGCACATTTTCTAATCGTTTGATTGATTGTTGCAGCACATGGCTCCACGTCTTGAGTAAGACGACATAAGCGCATTGGACCTCTGGAGCCTATACGAGACGGAGGAAGGGCCCGTACGGCAGTCAAGTCGTGGCCTATTGTAAAGGCCCATTCACAATGCAATCACAAACATAAGCATAACACATAGACATAGACATTAACACAAGCGAAGAGTTGGCGTATTCACAATGTCGAACATCACAGGCAAAATAAGTTTCTATGAGTGGCTATGAGACGCAGCACACGAATCGACACGAATAGTTCGCCTATCGACTTCGATTTTGAGTTAACGAACTGTGATTGGCTCATTCCTTATGTCTGACATAAGCATAAGCACAGAAGCTTGAAGCTCTTAAGTTAACGTCTTACGTGTTATGCTTATGCGAACGCATTGTAAATGAGTCCACTTGTAGACGTAGTCCTATCTTTTATGTTAACGCCATGCTTATGCTTATGTTTGCATTGTGAACGGGCCTTAAACCTCTATTCTTTGGCCCCTTGAGTGGCTACACAAGGTCGTTCGGGTATCATCCGCAGTTGGCACTAAAGTATTCAAACGGATGTACAGGAAAAGGTGTCACTATAATTATGTTTAATGATAAGGCGATATACCATGTAATCAATGCAATTCCATCAACCACGTAAAAGTTGTAGCAATAACAAGACGCTAATTCAGGTTGTTTTTTACATCGTTAAGCTTATGTTGTTTTAAAGTGTAATCCAATTCTTTGCAGCATAGTACTCAATTTGTTTATGTTTTTGTAATGAAAGGCTTCTAAATGTGAAACCTTTGCCATATTGTAATTGTACGTAAGCCGTTTGTCGCCTTAAAATGGGCTATTAGCAAATTCTGGCTTTTGACGTTGTAAATCTGCTTAAATTTATGTATTTAAAGGCAAATTGGCCTTCCAAGTCTTTTCCAAATTTACGCTTTGATTGTTTAACTCTAGTAATTCTGTTTCATTCCTCTTACAGCATTGTCACGCATCAAAGAGGAATTTTGTTTGTTATTTGTAAATTACCTTTGTAATAAATGGTTGTTATAAGTGAAATTGGATTGTGTCTCTATACCGTAGACTCCTTAGTTGAAACTCACTTGGGAATTATTGAACCTTGTGCCTTTTCCTTTTGAAAAAAAGCACTCTTACGAAGTCTGACTCCTAGGAATTTTTGTGTTAATTCCGCTCAAATCCATTGGAACCTTACATGGTCATAATTCCTTTTATTGCTGTTCATTCAGCTGGCGACCGTGATAAATTTACGTTTGATTTGTAACAGTGGAGTTTCCCCCTTACCAGGACTCTCCCACCAACGGGGCACCACCCCAGCCTCTAAGCTCCCGACCAGTCGGTCTCCCGGAAATGTGGTAGTGTAGTTCATGTTAGTGGAAGTGTGTGTGTGTAAGGGGAGAGGATAGGACAAGCAAGAGGAAAGACAGATCGCGCGCGGTCCGTGGCTCGTTTGGTAGGGTACTGCACCGGCATTCGCCTGGTGTTGATCGGAGAAACCACGGAAAACTACCGATCAGAGCAGCCAGCCGCTAGAATTCTCCTCCAGACAGCGACTGAATTCGACCAAGCTGAAAAGCTAGTGTCGAAAATCCTGCCGTCAGGACTCGAACCTAGGACCTCCCGGTCAGACGCGCTGCAGTGACATCAGTTGATGCACTGAGCTACCGCTCCCGGTGCCTTAAGAATTTCCTCATCCAGGACCAGGTCTACTCTCGGTGAACGGATTTTTGCTGTCTGGCTGATTTTGTAAATACACTAATAATTATTTCACATCGACGCCTCGGAAAACTTTTCGTAGCCGAATCCAGGATCCACTAAACAATATTTTTCTTCGTAAGTACAGTACAAGGTCCCGTACCTGGCTTTTTAAATCACTGACGTGTACTGTAATGTCGATCTTTTCACATTGTAATTTATTGACGCCCTCTTTTTCGACATTCCTTTATTTACTGCCTCGAGAACTTTTTGCATTCCTTCATAATCAGACATTTTAACTAAAGAAACATAAAATTCTCTTAGATATAGATTAAACATAACGATTTAACTAACAGTGCCAACTAATATCACCCACAACTGTTTCTATATTTGGTACCTGGTGCCAAACATAGAAATTGGTATGTTTTTAGTCACAGTACATGACATCCATAAACATACTTATTCTCGTGTTTAAGTCTTCAAAAGTATTGAAACATATGTAGAAACTTATTGAATTGATTAAATATGATGTGTATAAATATGTTCCAGATACGCTGCCCTCATTTCCTGAAAATGTATTTGATGAACAAGAGGACTGTAGTTTGTTTGGGAATATTGCAGTCTGAGGTTAATATTGGGGCGGAGGAGGTTCCAAGAGGGAATGGGGTCTCTTGGGGATTTCACAAGGGTAGGAAGACGGACATTAAGGTACCGTAAATGGTTTTGCAATCGAATACTTGGGAGCTGAAGTAGCGATGTTCGAAGAATACATGAGAGCTCATATTCAGGATCGATAATTATTCGGCGACAAGGAAAGTTAAAGAGTCCATACTTACAACGTTAACAAAATATCCCGCCTTCTTTTAAAGGATGGCTTCCCAGCCTCAGCTATCACTCCATTCGGCTGGCGCGATACGCACCTGTTGTGAGGTAGATACCGGCATGGTGTATGCTGTTGATGGGTCGGAGAGTGGAGGGAGCTGCAGATCCATGAACTACACTACCGTAATCCAACACTGAGCGGATGAGTTGGTTGGTTGTTCCTAATTCCGGGCGCGTCAACAGCGTAGGTCATTAGTCCCGTAAGTGTAGTGCATGTTTTTGAGGCAGAGATCTTCTCCCGCTGGATGGCGAGATCCGGCCCCGACATACCGTCGGCCAGCGAGGTTTTCCCCAACCAGGACTCTCCCACCAGCGGGGCACCGCCCCAGTCAGGACAAGCTCTAAGCTCCCGACCGGTCTCCCAGAATGCGTGGTAGTGCAGTGCATGTTAGTGTGTGTGTAAGGGGAGAGAATACGACGACGTAGGATACGAAAAGGTAGGAAAGATCGCGCGCCGTCTGTTTGTTAGGGTATTGCTCTGGCATTCGCCTGTTGATCGGAGAAACCGATCAGAGCAGCCGGCCACTAGAATTCTCCTCCAGACAGCGGCTGAATTCGACCTAACTGAAAAGCTAGTGTCGAAAATCCTGCCACCGTCGGGACTCGAACTTAGGACCTTCCGCTCAGAGGCGCTTCAGTGACATCAGTTGATGCACTGAGCTAATGAGCGGATGAGCTAATGCGATCAGCTTCACATGACGTACCACTCAGCATACGAAGAAAATTAAGGGGGAAACAATCTGATTGTCTACAGATATGAGCACGTTATGTGAGGGACTTGTCAAACGTGAGCCCCAGGAACCTGGCAGGTTCAGCGAATGGAAGCAGATTTGCTCCCAAGTATAGGTCTGGTTTGCTATGCACGTGGTATATATGCAGAAATGCATACCAGGGCAAGGACTGGGACAGAAATGCCACAGATCAGACAAGGGCCGAGAAGAAGGTTAACTCCCAAGGGTGAGTCCCGAACCAATACCTTCTATTACTACAGGCCTAACAACTACGTCATTAGCTGCTTGTGACGTAGGAGTATGTAGGCCGACTTTGAACATCTATGACAGCCATCTTGCATAGTTTATGCTATTTAGTTTATTGATTATTTCTTCTGTACCGTGGTTATCGACTTTATATTTGAATTATTACTGTACTTAACATCCGGAATATGGGTTTTAAATGGTGCGATCCCAAATGTGGGGAAAATTATGATTCGAGACGAGGAACCGAGAATCGGTGTTTTCGTTTCCAGCTGCGAAAGAAATGGACATCCCCCAAAAGAAGACGAAAGTTTCTACCAAATCAGCATTCCAAGGTAAGAAAACGTTTCTAACTGATTTCAGAGCAATAACGTGCTAATAATTTAAAGTAAATGACTAAGGTTGAACAATTTAGAACACAAATCTCAATTATGAATTGTAAACAGCCAAAAGCTTCCTTATCAATCGAATACGTTTCGTCCAGTTTCTCTTAACTTATTGAGAAATTGCTGACACGGTCCTTTTTTTAATTTGTTGCGTCTACTTTGACGCAACGCGTCTCCAAGCCCCTCGGGGGGGGGGCGTTGAGCGCTTTGCGCTTCTCGGAGTAATCCTCCCATTACTAACAGCGCTTGTTTTTTTTTGGGTAATCCTCCGCTAATATTGTCTGTCGCGTCTCGTCGCAGTCGGTTGTCAAGAGGACCGCCAGGTAGCATCTCCGCGTACGCGCCTCCTACCGCCGCTCCTGCGTCACTACCCAGCGGCCAGAATTAGGAAGGACTAAGGATAGGGGTAGGGTTTAGGACACTTCACAGAGGTTGGACTAGCCCTTGTGAAGCAACCAAACTCGTTTTGTTGGAACAAATTTCACATGAGATTCGACGGGAATCGAACCCGGATCTCAGTGGTGAAAGGCTTGCGACTTTGCAATGAGCCAAGAGTTCAGCTCAGTCCTGTTTGTGTCTAGAAAGTAAATGTAGCTTTCCCCCAAGTCACGTTCAGTCTTAACGGTTGTTTGTGCATTAAATAAATGCACATTAAGATTAAATCTCAGTGTGATAGAAGATTATGAGGTTATGTTTTATTATTTTGTTATGGTTTCAACATATGCTGAAAATGTGATGGAAGCAAGGAAAATAGATATGATCAAGGTTTATTAAGTAATGTTATTAAATACTGTTAGGATTGATAATTGTATTACGAATTCTTAACGAAAATGCTTTAATAATTGTCATTATTTTTAACGTACATTAAATTTATGCAGGCTTGTGAAGTCAATTTTCGCCCAGAGGGCTCTTGAATGGTATGATGAAAACGCAAAGAAACTCCAAGCATCACTAGGAAAATCGGAATTAAACATGATACAGTGCCATCAATATTCATGAATTATTCTAAATATTTATCTTCATCAATAACATCAAGAGAGTGGGTAGAATACGAGAAAGATTTACGTATAAAAATTTGCAACGCGTGATTAATGATGGTCTTCAATTGAACGCGAATGCAAGAATACATTTTGTCTCGAATATTTTCAGAATGTGATCATCGAACAAGTTAGAATGCTTCATTGTAACAATTCATTGTGTTGGAGAAGAGTAAAGTGCCAAATTTCGATTAGTGTTGCAAGAAAGTTAAATTTCTACTGTAAATTATTGATTTGTATTAGTTTGTTTTAAATATATATTGCTGGTGAAAACTGGTGAAACTACCTTTGAGATTCCTTGTATTTGTATTGAAGTTTATTCTTTAATATGTTTCCTTATCTCTTTCTCATTGCACACATTTTAATATTTATATTACGACATTGGGAAAGAGATATGAATCAGTTTAACTTTCGTAATGCTGGAATTTGTAGGTAAGTAATAATATTTATGCATTAATAATTATAATAAAAATGAATTTGCTACACTTATATAATCGATTAATTAAATACAAAGCTTCAATTAAAATCATATAAGTTAATTTAAATTTCTTTTAAAAAGTGATCGAGACCTCAGATAAAACTTAAGTTTCGGTAAAAATAAATTACAATGTTAGGATTATTATCGAAATTATACTTCATACTATCAATATTTAGTTTAAACTAATTTTAACTAGTATTTAAGAACACATGTGGAATAATGTATTTTCATTGAAAGTCCACAGAATCTAATGGATACTATTTAGGATGCACTACATTGATGTTAAAAATTATTTCATAAGACGTCCTTAAATCAATCTTCCGTTTACATTAAATAAGTCATTTTATTATTATTATTATTATTATTATTATTATCAATTTGTTGCCTCTACAATTTTGACGCAACGTGTCATCAGGCCCCTTAAGGAGCGTTGAGCGCTTGGGAGTAATCCATTACCTCGCGCGCTTGGGGAGTAATCCTCTATGAAGTTTTCTATCACGTCACGTCACGTCACGTCTCAGTCACTTGTCAAGAGGACCGCCAGGTACCATCTTCTCGTACGCGCCTCCTGCTACGCGCTCCTGCGTCACTACCCAGCGGCCGGAATTAGGAAGGAATAAGGATAGGGTCAGGGTTTATGACACGTCACAGGGGTTGGACTAGCCCCTGTGACGTGTCCTAATGTGGAATGTTTCAAGGGAATGCGAAAAGACCCAGGTAATACAGAACTTTGCTATCGAGCGACAAGTCGACATTCTGGCGCTGCAGGAAACATGGGTTCATGAGCATCACACAGCCATATTCAAGGATGGTTAGTGTATCGCCGAGACCCCAAGGTCAAACGTGGGGGAGGGGGGCGGTGTGCGCTCCGGCTGGTCCGAAGCGAAATGTCCCAGCTCGAAGTAACAACCCCACCTGGCGCCTTGCGTTCTTTAGAGGCGGCCGTGGTGAGAAATTGGATGGTTGGTAGCGACTTACAGTCGCGTCCGTCTACTGCCCAAATCAGCAACTCGACATTGCCTGTATCGATGCGATACTCGCGTTAGATACTTAAGTCCTCGTTCTAGGGGACTTCCGTGCATGGAACAGACAGTGGGGCTGCCTCGGTGCAAACCGAAACGGCAGCTGCTTAGCAAACTACATTGCGGTGAGACATGGCGTATACGTATGCGCTCCGAAAGAACCCACAATCTACCCGTCGACTGGAAATCCGGGAATTATCGACCTTACGATCATGAAAGGAATCGATTGCGCAGCTCCGCCTCGGCGTGCTTTCGCATGTCACATCACTTCCGCGATTCGAACGTCCTACAAATTAAACACCATAATCCAAAATCACGTCCTCAACTTACAGATGAGCAGAGAAGGACGCTGCGGGAGTTCCGCAGATATTTTAAACTACACAGCCGCTACGGCGATCCCGCAGACGGAGCGCGTGTGCGAGCTCTCAGCAGAGAATTCCGTAAATCTGCACAAGACGAGAGAATCGCAAAATGGTCGCGCACGATCAGAGATTGTTACCTTCGTGAAATAAACCTCTTGGGATTATCAAGGGCACTGGGTCGCAAGACGAAGTAAACCGCCCGGTCCGCACTGCCTCGCCACCTTAGCCGCCCGGTCACACCGCGAAAAGTGTACACCGATACGTGTGGGAGGACGCCGCGAAAAGCGAACTTTTCGCGGAAACGCTAGAACGAAAGTTCTGTCCATTCGAGACCGGCGAGTTCGGGGGCCAGAACACTTGTTTCACGCGTGACTGCCTGACCGCCGCGCCGAGTAGTTTCGCGCGAAGGGTGACGGGAAGGGAGCTCCGCGAGGCGCTGCGACACCCCAACCCACGCAAGGCATGAGGGCCGGACGGTATAACAGCCGGCCATCGCCGCGCGCTCGGCGCCAACGGGGTGGAGTTCCTGCAGGAGCTCCTAAACGCGTACTAAGATATTTCCTCAGAGCGTGGCAAATCGCGACAGTATCTATGATTCCAAAGCCTAACAGGAACCAACTTCTTCCAAGCGGTTATAGACCTATTAGTCTCCTCTTTCTTCTTGCAAAACCTTTTGAGCGCCTGATCCTGGAACGCTTGCAACGGGAAATACGGCGCCGCACGGTGGTCTGAAGGCCGAAACGGGCGCATAGGCACCAAATTTTATTTTTTTGAAAAACGGTTATTTCTTAATAAATGTCAATTCCCTTCAAATGACTAGAAACCACGAAAAATAATATTTTTTATCAATGCATACAGCCATAGACGCCCTCAAAGCCAAGCGTTTCAGCCGAAGAAAAATTCAGCTACCCAAGCAGTGAAAATATACCTATCTTTAATTGTTTATAACTTTTTTCCTAATCAACTTTTCAACTTCCAGAAATTATATGGACTTTCATATATCTTTCTACATATATTAAAGCAGTTTCAGTGTCATTTTTTTTAAATTTTTCATTAAATTAATTCTTACGAAATTAAGATTTGCAAAAACTGCTTATTCTTTTGATTAAGTAAATTTTCATACGCAATTACAAAAAAACATCGAAAAACACATCCACGAAATTAATATATATTTTTAAGTGCACATTATTGAACATTTTTCTGTTGAGATCAGCTGCCCCGGTCAACCCCTTTCAAAATTATGACCGTTTAAAGTTTGCATTAAGTGTTTGGAAAGAGCATCATTACCTCCGGACATCGCAATCGTTTACTTCTTGAAAATTTATTATATTCTCAACTTTTAGATTTTCATTAATTGCATAACATTTTCAATATCTTTTCACAATTATTCCTTCTTTCAATTTGCCAAATTTCTTTGTTTTTCAATAAATTTAAAAATAGGAAATTGAGATCTGCAGAACTGAAACATGCAATAAGTGAATTTTGACGGGCATTAAAACATCTAAACATATCTCGGTCAAATTAATGTATGTTATTAAGTGAACAAATGTAAATATTTGTTCGTTGATAACAACAGTCTTGGTCAACCTCTTTCAAACTGGCGTCCATTTATAGTTTACGTCACGAGGTTGGAAAAAAGCGTGATTTTCATTAATGAAATGATCTTAGACTTGTAATTACACAAAAACGACTAAAAACACTTCCATGAAATTAATAACTATTATTATATGGACTTTTATTAATGTTTCTTCGTTCACAACAGCCGCCTCGAACTGCCTCTTTTAAAATGGTGACTGTTAAAAGTTTACATGACGAGGTTTGAAAAAAACCGCCATTCCCAAAACTACGTGATCTTTTACGGACAATTACATGAAAACTCTTCTGAGAAATTAATAACTATTATAAATTGGACATTTGTTGATATTTTTTCGTTAACAACAGCCGCCTCGGCCTGCCTCTTTAAAAATAGTGACCGTTTACAGACTACATGAGGATTGAAAGAAAGCGCCTAACCAAAAGTAATTTTTGACGGGCAATTACACAAAAACAACTAAAAAAATATCCATGAAATTAATAAATATTATTAAGACATTTGATAATATTTTTTCGTTAAGAACAGTCGCCTCGGCCTGCCTTTTCGAAAATGGTGAATGTTTAAACTTTACTTGACCAGCTTTGAAAGAACGTGCCATTTCTAATAACTAAGTGATCTTCTACGGGCCATTCTAAAGAAAGCATAGAAACATCTCTGTGAAATTAATGTATGTCTTGAAATAAACAATTACAAATATTTTTTCGTTGACCCGAATTGCCTCCCTCGGTGGGCGCGCAGTCAGCAGTCGAACCGTCAGTGCTGGATGTCATGTCGGAGATGGCGCGCAGGGTGAAATGATTCGGACAGGAAATGACCTCTGGCATACGTGTAACCGCGACTGCTAAAAATAAGACTCAAGTGACATGAAGATAACAGTCTCACAGAAAGCCAACTCATGCGGCCAGGTCTCTGGCATTTCCATATCATGAAACACATCACTTTCTGGCCTTTGGTCCAAAGCATCCATGCGCCACCTCTTGTCAGGTTAAGTAACGTAATAGTGAAATAATAAAAAATGATTAATTATAATTTGACATTACAAAAGGCAAACGAGTAGTACAATTGTTATAGTGTAAGTCACTACTAAATAGTATATACTATTTATTCCTTTTACTACTTAAAGAACATTTTTACGGTTTTTCTACTTTTAAAAACAATTGTTAATTATTGTTTTTAACTATTTCACACACTATTTCTACAAACACTATTTCAACTATTATTACAAACACTATTTCTACCTAGTTTTTAACACATTTTCCGTTGAGTCATGGAATAAATGCTAATAATAACCTTTTCTTTACTTCTGGAGAAATAAATGAAGCTTTTATTTATCTTCAATAATGTCTGATAAAGATTAGTACTTTTTTCGACGTAAATAAATAAACAATATGAATTATGTGGAATATTGTTATTTTACACTCAGAACATGTTTCAATAGATTTATACTTAAAGAACCCATTTAAATTCACTAAATAAATAGTTATTTAACTTAACATCCTATGCGCGCGTTTCGGTCCCGTTCAGACGTGCGCCGTAAGTTGCTTCGAGATAAGCAATTCGGGTTTCGAATTGGCCTCCAATCCGCGCAACAACTGACGCGGCTATGTACCGAGATAGGTCTCCCTCTCGAAAGGCGGGAGAACTTGCCGGTGGTTTTTCTATACGGCTATGCGGTCGGCATTCAATTCTGTTTGGCACGAGTGGGCGTTTGCGTGCCTTCAGACATTGGAATCAGCGACTGCTACGTCAGGCTAATCGCTACCTTCTTGGTACATAAACGATTCAAGGTTCGCGTCAATGGCGTATAATCGCCCTTAAGACGAGGGTCGTGGCACTAGTAAAGTACGTGGTGTTTTAGCACCACTAGTTTCTTTCTCGCTACGGAGCAGAGAGAAAGTTATGTAATGCTGTGAGAATAAACGGACAATTTTCGGCAGAAAACTCTTATTGCAGGGCCCTGGTAATGAAAATGTGGATAAATCGTTGCTAAATTTTGAAGAAAAAAAAAAAAAAGAAAAAAAATCTTCTAACACGTGGTGTAGCCACAAACCATGTTTTGTGGGTCCTTGATAGCGAAAAATTAAATGATGGCAAAACGTCTGTGTCAGTGAACAACGCTACCGGCTAAACCATTCAGCCGATTTTCTCCAAAATATTAATTCTTCAATCGATGTGGCTGATGTAGCAACCCCTTGAATTTGATATTTTAATTTTTGGGGGTACTTTACATGATTTTCCAAATTTAAAAAAAGGCTCAATCGTTTTTTATTATTTTTTTTATTGAGTAGTGTGAAGAATGTTTCAGAGAATGGAGCAGGTCTCATGTTCGTTGAAAATCCTGATTATTGCAATAGTTGCAATAATGTTTTCGCCGTCTTCCTACAATTACAATTATGAAGATAGATATTTTTCTATTCACAAAATCTGTTCTTAATGATAGATTTTAAAATAAGGCGATATACAATTTTGGGAAAATTTGAGTACTTTTCTCGTAATTTTGGGTGAAAATACGGGCGTGAAACTATGCGCTGCTTTAAACACTAGTAAAATTTCTTCTCAAAATACAGAAAAAAGTATATAATTTATAATATAAATTAGAAAATCCGCGAAATGAAATGCCTATTAAATATATTTTTAAAAAATGTCCCAAGATTGGGGGGGGGGGACAGTTGCCCCCCGGAATCTCACCTATCCCCGATCGATCTGAACTCGAGGCCCTGCGAGTTTGAAAAGCAAATGTTGATTTTGGAGAATACTTTACATGAAACTTCAAAAAAAGTTTTCAAAATTTTCTCAAAAATGGCACCAAAATTTTGATTACACTAGGTCATCGAACGGCGTCAAAAACTACTAAAAATAGTGCGATACTAATTTTTGTTAAAATATCAGATTTTTCGAAAATTGGAATTGTCCACATTTTTTCGGCGCATTCTTACAACTACAATATTCAAAATAAAAGTAATTTTCTTAATGAAACCTCGTGTTTAAAGACAGATGTACATGACATAAGGTCATGTACAAATTTTCGTAAATATAAGTAGTTTCACTTAATTATGCGTGAAATACAGGCAATGTTTAAACAATTATTTTCTCAAAAACATCCAGACAGGTAAAATCGGTGCTTGTGCCATTTTCGGCGAACACACTATTTTCGAAATTTGTAAAAAATTAATTTTGAAAAAGTACAATATCGAAGACAGATTTTTGTCTTAAATGAAATTTGTTCTAGAATATTATATCTTAAAAAAAGGTACGAATCATTTTTTGGGGGAAAAAATCGCTTGACAACTTCGCTTAACTACTGCTTGAAGTTAATGCAATTCATAATTTTTTTTTTCTCAAAATAACTAGTTTCATTGTTTCCTCTGAGGGAGTGAAGCACTCTTAAAAAATGGCGCAGGTTTCATTTTCGTTGTAGTGTCTGAATTTTCGAAAATTTAGAATGTTTCTCGCGTTACAAACAATGTGATAAAGAATGTGCTGTTGTAGCACCACTAGTTTCTATTTTTAATAGCGATTCATGATAGTCATTGCAGAGAATTAAATTTGCTTTCATTTTAGTTAATATATTCTATTCTCTCTTCAAATGATCTCCTTACAGGATTTGAAATGTTCGGACTGATTCAATTTTGTTTTTCAGTGCCCTGATCACAATTCCAAAAATTTTGGGAGTATGGCATCACTTTTTCTTTTATTCTCTACAACAAAATAAAAATTAACAGTTTGTGCCAATGTCAAGACCCCTGTAAACCAGTTATAAGAAAAGAGAATTTCCTGCATGACCTTGATACCTGCATACGTGATTTTGCAATGGCTACAGAAGAAAAAGTTAGGTGTTCTGCATTTTTTAAAAAATACCATATGAACCCTACACACAGAATTTTTCTCAAATCCTGAAGCAGACTTAAAAAGAAATTAACATCTGCCATAGGGAAAGACATTATTTTGTTCGGGTTTCAGGGAGACTGGCATTTTCTCCTTAAACATGAACAGTGGTCTTTCATAATAATAATGAATAATAAAGAATAATAATAATAATAATAATAATAATAATAATAATGGGTGGAAGAGGACTCACAGACATTGGAAACCAACTTTGTCGGCAAGTGAAGAGCATGAGAATGTATTTCCACTCTGCGGCAAATACATCAAAACTGCATAAAGCAATTTGTGAAGCAGATGTCTATACTCCGATAGAGCTGTCAAGACAGGATGTTGTGGACTTCTCATGCAATGACGGCCAAAAGAGAGATTTATGGAGGGCCAAAGCTCTTCATGGAAAACATCCACATGAGATGAGCCAAGAACATGTCGATTTGAAAGCATCGAACTACTGGCTTATATCAGGACAGATCTTTTCAGAAACTGAAGGGTTTATGTTGGCTATTCAGGATCAAGTTATTCCAACGCGTAACTATTTGAAGCGAATTGTTAGAGATAGCAATGTGCAGAATGAGTTATGTCGTTATGGTTGTCCAACAGTGGAATCAATTCAACATGTTACCTCGGGTTGTACACATTTGGTAGGCACCGAATATAAACAGCGACATGATTCGGTGGCCAAAATTTTACATCAAGCGTTGGCTCAAAAATGTAGTCTTCTGACTGAAGATAAGGTACCGTATTTTAAGTACCAACCTATGAGTGTACTGGAGAACGAAGAGTGGCGCTTGTATTGGGGTAGAACTATCTTAACGGACCAGACAGTGATTCACAACAGACCGGATTTGGTTGTGATTAACAAGTGTGAGAAACATGTCATGCTTATTGATGTTTCTGTCCCAAATACTGGCAACATTCAAAGCAAATACACTGAAAAAATCAGTAAATATGCAACTCTTGTTGAACCCGTTGAGAAACAGTGGAATATGAAAAGAGTCAAGATTATCCCGATAATTGTTTCCAGCACCGGAGTCATCCCTAGGAGTCTGATTGGGGGCCTTAAGCAACTGGGTTTGACTGAAGACCTGTACAAACCCATGCAGAAGGCTGTTGTTATTTCAACAACAAGGATAGTACGGAAATTCATGGGAAACAATGTATTATAAATTCTTTTTAAAAAATAGATGTATTGTGCTCCGATTATGTATATCTGTGCAATTCATTCACATGTACCAATAAGATGATAAAGTAAAAACAATAATAATAATAATAATAATAATAATAATCCGTGTGGTGTCGGGGTTTTAGTAGAATAACACCACGGGATCTCCCCCTGTCGTAGAAGGCGACTAATCGGAGCAGCTGTCCGCTGTCCCTCCCCTAAACATCCTGTTATTCCCACTAACTTCGTGTGTCATTGCTTCCACTTACTTGTGGCACACTTCTGTTTTCTGTCCTGTAGGCCATTCTTCGTATCGGCCAACTCTTGTGTTTCCGACCCCGACGCTATTAGGTTACGAGGGCTAGGGAGTCGTTTCTGTTCTACTCTTCTATTCTCTCTTCTTCACTGTCCCCTCTTCTTTTCTTCCGTTCCTCTTGGCTGGCGGTAGCTCAAAAACGCTAGGGGAAGGCGACCCCGAAGAAAAAACCCGCGATGGAAGGTCTTTTAGGATCAACCATTACGGTGCAGGGGATCGGAGCCCCAGTACCGGCGGTCGGTGGTGAGCAAGCAGGCCACCGGGCGTCGTCACCCAGCGACTGCAATGCCAAGGGTGTTGATCACTCGGCACCTCTGGCAGATACTACGAGTGATAGCAAAATGATGAGAAAATGGGAGACCATTCAACAGCTAGATGAACACCAGAGGAAGATCATTGATGGTCTGAGCCAAAATCTCAAGACATTGGAAAAGTTTATGTTGAAAAACAACCCGGTGACAGTGAAGGATGCGTTGGCTAAAGCACGGGAAAACATCGATGCCCTGAGGAATGGGTGGCTCGATGCATCAGGAGAGAAGAGGGAGTTCTCAGAGATGTTAAACTCTTTCAAAAAGAGAAGAGATGGCTAAGAGAGGGAAAAATAGACTCGACGCACCTGTAAAAAAGAAGGCGGCGCATAGTCCACCAGAGGAGTCTCTGAGAAGAGACAAGGAAAAGAATAAACCGAAGGAAGCGGAAAAGATCAGGGATAACCCTGAGGAAAGTGGAGGAAACCAGAGCGAAGTAAGTAAATTGCTCGAAATAGAAGAGGCGCAGGATGAAGACCGTTGGGAAATCCAACGAAAGAGCAAAAAGAAAGACAGGGAAAAGAGGAATGAGGCTAGACCTGCAATGAAAAGAAATGAGGCTCTGAAGATTACCGCGAAACAAGGGGTTTCATATGCGGACATCATAAAGAAACTCAGTGCCTCAGAGGAGATGAAAGGGAACGACGAGGTCCTCAGAGTGAGGAGAACAAGGAGGGAAGAACTCCTCATCGAGTTGAAAAGAAACAAAAGCGCAGACGCCTTTAGCCAAAAAATGGCTAACACAGTGAGCGAACTGGCAGAGTTACAACCTCTGAGACCAAAGGTAACAGTAGAGATAAAAGATATCGATGAAATGACAACCAAAGAGGAAGTCATTGCTCAGGTGGAAAAAGTGCTGGAAAGAAATGAGTCGAGAATTGAGATCGAATGTGTATTGCTGAAAGGTTATGCCGGAATGCAAACAGCACTAATAAGGGTCTCAGAGAAGGTGGCCAACGAGATTCTCAAGGTCGGAAAAATAAGAATAGGGCTAGTGAACTGCAGGGTGAGAGAAAGAATCCAAGTTGGTCGTTGCTTCCGATGTTTGGGCTATGGCCACATGGCCAGAGGATGCAAGGGACCCGACAGAAGAAACTGCTGCTGGAAATGTGGTAAAGTAGGGCATTCTAGAAAAGAATGCAAGGACAAAGACTGCTGCGTAGCTTGCAAGGACAAAGGAGTTGAAGATGGACATGCGGCCGGAGGCGGTAAATGTCCCTTATTCAGAGAAGCCCTTGCACGATTAAAACGAACTTATGGAACTAAAGTTTCTGCAAATAAATCTGGGTAGAAGCCAGGGGGCCCAAAATTTGCTGATGCAGACAGCGAGTCAGAAAAATATTGACGTGCTACTTCTTAGCGAACCTAACTGTCGACAGGACCTGGCTGAATGGTACCAGGATAGTACAGGGAGAGCGGCCATCGTCATCTGCAACCCGCGAATCAAGGTGAGCAAGTACAAATCAACTAGCCACGGCTTTGTGTGGGTGGAGACCGAAACCTTGAGGATATACAGTTGTTATTTCTCCCCAAACGATAGACTGCAACAATTCATGGATAAACTTACGGAACTAGAAGATAGCATAGACGAGCCCAAACGAAATGTACTGTTGACCGGAGATTTCAATGGGAAATCCCCCGAGTGGGGCGAAGAAAGGATGGACAGAAGAGGAACTGTAATAAGTGAAATGATAGCCCGAAGGGCTATCATTTCACTTATTAAGGTTGTAATAAACAGAGGAGTTAAACCGACGTTTAAACGGGGAGACGCCAAGTCAATAATTGACCTCACTATCGCAAACCAGCAGTTCGCCGGTCACATTGAAGAATGGGACGTCCTAGAGGAGGAGTCCCTAAGTGACCACAACTATATATCCTTTAGGATTGTAGGAAGTCGGTTCTCCAAACAATCGTTTTATAGAAGGCGTGAAAACTGTCCAAAGCGGGCATGGAATGCTCGGAAGCTTAACGAAGAGAACCTCAAAAGATCCCTGACAGAATCCAGGCACATGCAAGAACTACGGTGGGGAGTTCAACCCCAAACAATAGACAGTATGGCAGACAGGACTCGAAAAGTAATTCAGAGGGCCTGCAATCTATCGATGCCCCTAAAGACAGCCAGCAGTTATCGTGGGGGACCAAAATATTGGTGGACACAGGAAATAGCCCTCCTAAGGAGTGATTGTGTAGCAGCCAGAAGAAGATGTACAAGGGCGAAGGGGGATGAACATCTGAGAAGGGATTACAAGCGGAAGAGGAAGGAACTCAACCGCGCAATAAGAAGCAAGGACATGTGCTGGAAGAAGCTGCTATTAGAAATTGAAAACGATCCGTGGGGCTTGCCTTATAAAATTGTTGTGAAGAAGTTGAATGGGAGGCGGAATATCCCTGCTCTAAATGATAAGACGCGGGTCGAAGAAATAATTAGGCACCTATTTCCTAAACGGCCAAAAAGGAAAAGGAACAGCTATGACAAAGCGGTAGAGGCAGACATGTTCACGATACGCCAACTTCAAGAAGTTGGCAAATGCCTGAAAGCAGGCAAGGCACCTGGGTTGGACGGGATACCGAACGAGGTACTGAAAGTAGTCATCACAGAATATCCGGACCTTCTATTGGAACTCTTCAATAGGTGTATGATATATGGAGGCTTTGCCAAAGATTGGAAGCGACAGAAGCTTGTACTATTAAGGAAGGGACACAAGCCGGAGGATAGTGCATCATCGTACAGGCCCATCTGCCTTCTGGATACCATGGGCAAAATGCTGGAAGGCCTAATCCTTCAGCGCTTGGAGAAGTACATGATAGGAGATTGCAGCTTGGCTCATAACCAGTACGGATTCCGTAAAGGCAGATCGACGATCGACGCTATCAGGGAAGCAGTCGAACTGGCAAAAACGGCAAGAGAAGGTAGCGGCAGGAAGAAAGGATTTTGCGCCCTTATAGCAATAGACATTCGGAACGCATTCAACTCCTTGGGTTGGGAAGATGTGAAAGAGGCATTAGAAAGACGGAACATCCCAGACTACCTGAAGAATCTTATAGGAGACTACCTAAGTGAGAGAAGCATTGTATATGAAGGAGATAATTGGAGAATTAAAGAAGAAATGACGTGTGGAGCCCCCCAGGGATCTCGGCTAGGCCCAATGCTATGGAACCTGGTTTATGATGACTTCCTAAAGATGCCACTCCCAAGGGATGTAAATATTATAGGATTTGCGGACGACGCCTTGATTGTAGTCGCAGCACGAAACGAAGACCTTCTTGAGATGCGAGCGAATGAAAGCCTGCATAGAGCAAAAAGATGGTTGGATAAACGGAAATTAGACATGGCGACAGAGAAAACAGAGGCAGTTCTGGTCACCAAAAGAAGGGGCTTTAGGAAGCCGAGAATAGAGGTGGGAGGCAAAGAAATAAAATGGAAGAAACATATTACCTATTTAGGAGTAGAACTCGACAATTGCTTGAGTTTTGGACCGCATGTGGAGAAGGTAGCGATGAAGGCAATAGAAGCGGGAGGAAACCTAACACGGCTAGTGCCGAATGTTGAGGGCCCGAGGGAAAAGAAAAGACGACTGGTAGCAGGGTCAGTCCTGTCCAAAATGCTTTACGCAGCTCCCGCATGGGCGGGCGCTATGAAAGTAGAGAAGTATAGGAGAAGGCTGCTGTCGGTACAGAGAGGGGTAGCACAGAGGATCATCTCTGCCTACAGAACAGTCTCTGAAAGTGCTGCCCTTGTGCTAGCAAGTGTACCCCCTATCGACCTTCTGACGAAGGAAAGAACATCCGTCTGAAAGAAATGCAGTCTTCAGAAAGGGAGAAGCAGAAAGAAAGGGTGAAGAGGGAAGCAAGAGCGGAACTCTTTCAGATATGGCAAGATGGGAGTCCCAACTAAGGGAGTCCCACACACGGGGTTTCAAAGCCTTACGGTGCATAAAGCATTTCCCCCGCCTCCAAAAAAAAAAAAAAAAAATAATAATAATAATAATAATAATAATAATAATAATAATAATAATAATGACTTAATTTATGTGGCGAGACTCGGGCCATCAGGCCCACTCTTCCGCCTAACCACATTTTCATCATTGCCATGTGAAGAAAACTGTCAGAGGTAATCTCATTGAGTATCTCAAGCAGCAAAAATGGTCAAATAGAGACTTAAGCCAAGAAGAAAAATAAAGCTCAATGTACCATCTAGCAGAATACATCGTTTGTTATTTTTACTATCAAACTGAACCACCACAAAAATCAAGATTAGTGTAGTTTATTAGAATTGTTCAGTGGATTTGTGAATCTTGAATCCTCAAATTTTTAATGATAACATAATGTTTTTGGACTTTTTTGAAAGGTTATGTCTGAAATGAAAACAATAAAAATAATATATATATATATATATATATATATATATATATATATATATATTATTAATATAATATATATATATATATATATATAACTCTGTGGTTTCCACAGAAATATTGTGGAACTCCATTATTGTAATATATAATGGGAGGAAAAGAAATAATCTTCCACAAACTAATTTATTAACACACTAATTATTTGTCAGTTACAACAGCAGACGTGTTTCAAGGTATTTTCCTTCATCCTCAGTACATCCCAGTAACATGGTTAACCATTGAATTGGCGAAGCCTGTTTACCGGTTACTTCCAATAGGTTCTTTAGAGAAATCGTTTATTATTTTTTATCAACAAACCGAACAAGTAGAAAAATCTAGATTGGTGCATTTCATTGCGGCAAAGTTTCATTGTGATTACTGGTAGAGGATAATGTTTATTGTTGTGTTGAGTCATGAACTGAGTTTTATGTGGATATATTTATCATCTTGAGTTGTGTTAATCTTTACAAAAGTATAATGATTTTGGATTTTTTGATGGTTTATGCCAGAAATTAAAAAAACAAAAATAATATAGTTTTTTAAAGTAATGTATTGTGGTAAATGTTGTGCAAGGAGAACAAATTTTGCTGGACAGTTCGCTTCCACAATGCTACATCTTCCGTACAGGAGATGCACCAACCCCTCAAGCTGTAAATAATGGTTTTCAATAAAAAAATAAAAATTGATACTTGAAAAGCACAAAATTATGGTTATTAAGAAAATGCGTTTTGCTAAAGTGGCTTTGCCAGCTTAATGGAGTGTGAAAATAAGTATGTTCTAACATCTTTTCATGGCCTTTCAACTTACAGTAAAGGCTCAAGAGCCTTTACTGTATTATTTTTTGACTTCAAGTATTCTTACCCTGCATTTCTGCATTAACCTGTATTCCTATTTTCTCTGTTTCACTTGTTGTCATTAGTGCTCCTGGCTAGAAAGTCATGGCGTAAAAGTGAAGTTATCACTTTCACTTGGTGGTTCTTCGGTCTTGATATGTGTGTTGTTTTTGTTTCCTCTGTCACTGTTTCATATCTGATTGTATGAAACTGTAGCATACCTCACAAAATTTAAAATATTGTAAATTTCTGTTGTCTATTTTGATTACCAAATGTAAATCGAGAAATAAAGATGAAATGACTTACTTTCGTTGTCAAAAGACATTTTTTTTAAATAAAAAATGAGAAGGAATATGTGAACTAACTCAGTTGTTGAAATTGATTGAAAATTTTTAATCAGCCTAACCTGCACATATCTTCCATTCTGCCAAAAATGAGACTTAAACCAATTTTACATGACATGCATTGCTATAAAAGGAATCTTTTAGTACAGTTGACTCGTTTGCAACAGAACTTCACCCACTTTTTCCTGATGCATGCAGATATTTAGCAAGAAAAACAAATATTTCATACAAATTGAAACAACAATAATTAAAGCCTTTACATGATGGAAAAAGCACTGTTTTTCTAGTAAGACATTTTGACACAAAAAATTCTGACACATATCTCCTTAAATATAGAGATTGCTGCTGAGCACACAATTATTTCTATTAACAGACCTGAAAATGGTTGTAAGCCATCCAATTTTCGAATGATATATTAATAAACACTAGAAAATGCTCATGAATAAAAGAAAGACTGTGTGCTGCCAAGTGTTACATCATTAAAAAATGTTCTTTCTAAGTTTGATAATTCTTAATCAATTTTAAATTAATTCCAGGGTTGCGAACAACTTGCAGCAATACCAAAGAGTAAAATCCAAAATGTAAGGAATGTTGTTAGAAAAGGAAAGAGAATGAATGATCCCTGGAGTCAGGATCAATAATGAAAAATAATAATGAGCACTCAGAATTGTTTGCTGCAGAGATTCCCAAATGCACTAATCTGCTTGCGACACCACAAAATGGAACTGGCAAAAGTATCAGTTTGAACTACATGCTCAAAAGTATTGAATAAACTCAATAGTGTAATGAGGGATCGTTTTAGCTACAAATGCTGTTAGCATGTGCCGTGATATGAAGGATAACCGCCTGGGACTTTTATTCATTGTATGCGGTTGTCTAAAGCACAGGCATTAGCCCTCCCTGAAGATACGCTAAAAAAATTCTTCAAACTTTTCAATAATGTGAGCATTCCAGGAGTTTTGTTACTTTCCAGAAAGCATGGTTAGTGATCGGCATTGCATATAGATGCACTGCTGTTTACTGTGGTGAGTATATTCAATTTTAAATTATTATGAGAGGAAATGTGAATTACAACAATAATGTTTGTTGTAACAACAATAATGTTTGATGTAACAACAATAATTTGTTTTCCAAAACAACTTGGAGCTTCAAAAAAAATAATGTGAGAGTCTTAAAATGTCAATCCAGAAAGAGGGTCAAACTATTCTATTTAAACAATAATTCAGGGCAGTATCACAAAAAACAATTCGTGAATTTAGCAGTTAAAATATTCCAAACAGGGCTCAAGCAATGCAAATTAACAGACTTCTCTTATCTCAAATGAAACTACACATCTAATATGAACATAAGTTGTTGAAATACAAGTATTGTGACAAATATTTCAAATGTTACTCAGTCCTAAAAATTAGCATAAATGTTTAGGTTTAATTTTTACATTGTTATTCTACTTTATATATATATATATATATATATATATATATATATATATATATATATATATATATATATATATATATATATATAAATTAAGTTAAATATGAAACATCACAATAGTCATATGCACTTTGTACAAATTTTTCACTATATATATGTATACACATATATATATGTATACACATATATATATATGTATACACATATATATATATGTATACACATATATATATATATATATGTATACACATATATATATATGTATATATGTATATATATATACATATATATATATATATATATATATACACACACACACACACACACACACACACACACACACATAGTGAGTGAAAACTTGAGTTAAGCATGAATAATGGAAGTACTCATTGATAACTTAAATATTACAATAAAAAATTCAGCTATCATCTATATCAGAAGGTGGATCAATGGCTGTGTGTAAAGTAACAGACACACCACGATTCAAGCTCACTGCTGGATAAAACACTCCATAAAGGTCTTGAAACGCCACAGGACCCTGGAAAAGAAAGAATTTTAGCCCATGTGATAAGAAAAAGCCCTTTGGCACTACTGTAGTTTTATGAAAAGGTAATATGAAAGATGAAGTGAAGAGGAGGAGGAAAAGATGTAATGTGATAAGTTTTCCTCTAATTTTTGACTCATTTTCATTTATATCATCACAAATATTGTTCACAGTATGCACATCAGCTGCACCAATAAAACAGTTTTTAAACTGAGTTTATGGGGGCTACAAACCCCATGAACACCACATTTTCGGCCTTTTTCGCTACATTATAGAAGATAACGAATATTATTTACTGGTCTTTTTATCAACGGATTTTGGTTTAGGTGGTGCCCATGTAACCCCTTACCAATTTTATGATCATCAAACATTACTTATTTCACTCAAACAGTGTACCACATTAGCCCGAATATGACCAATTTCACGTTAGACAATAGAAATAGACATTTTTCAAATAGCCATAGTTCCATAACTTTGTATCTCAAATGCTTTTAAATTAAATAAGTTTAAAACTTGAAATCTCTGCTTCAAGGACTTTTGTTTCGCACAATTTCACTATTTGACTGTAACCGGCTAAAATTTTGTTCTTTACGTTCGTTATTTTCTAAAAAGTAGCTTAAGGCCGAAAATGTGGTGTTTTATGGCAACCCTAAACACATTTTCAAAACAGTTTTATAGTTTCCGCTGTCGTTCGTGTCGAAAAAACTAAGGTTTTTTCGTTAAGACATTAAATGCTATTTTCCATACAAATACACACACACACGCACACGCGCACACACGCGCACACGCGCGCACACGCGCACACACGCGCACACACATGGTGAGTCACGTAACTTTAGCACCTCCTGTAACTTTTGAACGGCTGAAGATATTGAAATGCAGTTTTCACTTAAGTGCATGAGAAAATAGGGCTAACTGATACCTGTACTTATTTCTGTTTTATCACTTGTATTTTACGAGATATTTGAGGTAACTTTGTTTTTTCAAATGGAACTATACATATTTTTTCAGTCTATCATAAAGAGCGTATAAAGACGAATCCAATGACATACATATTGTCATATGATAGATAAAGATTTGTTTTAGAAATTTTGATTCTTTGGCGACCAGTTCTTAACGGATATTTTGAATGTAACAGACCGCCACAGAAGGTCACGCAGCGCTCCATCAGCAAGCACGCGCTCGGGGAAGGGAAGGGATCTTAGTATTTCAAGAAACAAAACATATCCCAAATATTCACAAAACTGTTGTAGTTTTTTCCCTGAACTCTGCTTTCCATCCTTCCCCATTTCCAGACTTTTTTTAAGAAATGGAAATTAAAAATGAGGGTTTATCGTAAGTATGTATTATAATAAAATTGTTTATTACTTCAACTCCTCTCCCCTCAACTTGAAGAGAACCTTTTCTTAGTGTTCTTCATCGAGCTATCTCCCATCTGACCTAAGAGATGACCTAAGCCTATCTTCGTATTTCGCACGTGGAGAGGCTGTCAACGTATGCGCCGCGCCGCAGGCGTAGGACCGTTTCTTCCCTCCCCGGCCCCTCCTACGGTGAACCGAGGAAGCTTTGACACCTCGATATGATAGGAGCGTTCAGAATACTTGGGATATGTTTTGTATCTTGAAATACTAAGATCCCTTCCCTTCCCTTCCCCGAGCGCGCGCTTGCTGGTGGGAGCGCTGCGTGACCTTCGGTGGCGGTCGGTTACATTCAAAATATGCGTTAAGAACTGGTCGTAAAAGAATCAAAATTTCTCAAAAAAATCCTTATCTAACATATGACAATATATATATCATTGGATTAGTCTTTTTACGCTCTTTATGATAGACTGAAAAAATAAGTATAGTTCCATTTGAAAAAACAAAGTTATCTCAAATATCTCGTAAAATACAAGTGATAAAATAGAAATAAATAAATGTATCAGTTAGCCCTATTTTCTCGTGCACTTACGTGAAAACTGCATTTCAATATCTTCAACCGTTCAAAAGTTACAGGAGGTGCTAAAGTTACATGACTCACCCTGCAAATACACATACATACATACACAAATATATATATATATATATATATATATATATATATATATATATATATATATATATATATATAGAGAGAGAGAGAGAGAGAGAGAGAGAGAGAGAGAGTGAGGGCGAGCATTGTAACTTTAGCACGTCATGCAGTTTCTAGATGGTTGATTTTATTGGAATGTAGTTTTCACGAGGAAATGGGGCTAATTTATACATGTATTCATTTCTATTTTATCACTTGTAAGTTACGAGATATTGAGGTAACCCTACACCTATCCTAATTCCTTCCCAATTCAGGCGGCTGGGTAGTGACGCAGGAGCGCGTGGTGGGAGGCGCGTACGCGGAGATGCTACCTGGCGATCCACTTGACAACTGACTGCGACGAGACGTAACGAATATGACAATGTTAATAGAGGATTACTCCCCGAAGGCAAACTACTCAACGCCCTCCCCGAAGGGGCTTGGAGACGCGTTGCGTCAAAGTAGACGCAACAAATTAAAAAAACAACAACACGTAGTCAGATGTTAGATAAGCATTTCTCAAGTAATTTTGATTTTTTTGTCACTCGTGTTTAATGGACATTTTGAATGTAACGTCCGCCATACAAGGTCACGCAGCGTCTCCCCTGCTAATGCAGGCTCGGGCAAGGAAAACTGAGCACAAAAAATAAAAATAACTTAAAAATGCCTATTTAACATATTACAAAATGTATATCATTGGATTCGTCTTTTTACTTCATGATTGATCGATTGTTAGTGATTCCGAGCGCGTCAACTACTATGGCCATTAATCCCTTAAGTGTAGTGCGTGTTTGCTTGGGAGATGGTCTTCTCTCGCTGGATTGCCAGATCCGGCGCCGACCTACCGTCGGCTAACGGGGTCTTCTCTAACCAGGTATCTCCCACCAACGGGGCACCACCCCAGACGGGACAAGTTCGAAGTTCTCGACCGGTCTCCCGGCATCAGTGGTAGTGCATGTTAGTGTAAGTGAGAGGTGAGGATAGGATAAGGAAGAGGAAGGAAAGATCGCGCGCGGTCCGTGGCCCATTTGTTAGGGTACTGCTTCGGTATTCGCCTGGTTTTGATCGGAGAAACCATGAAAAACTACCGATCAGAGCAGCCGGCCGCTAGAATTCTCCTCCAGACAGCGACTGAATGCGACCTAGCTGAAAAGCTAGTGTCGAAAATCCTGTCACCGACAGGACTCGAACTTAGGACCTCCCAGTCAGAGGCGCTGCAGTGACATCAGTTCATGCCATGAACCACCGCTCCCGGTTTTTACCTCATGATAAAGACTAAAAAAATATGTATAGTTACACTTGAAAAAAAAAAAGTTACCACAAAAACTCGTAAAAAAAAGTGAGAAAATAGAAATTAATACAAGTATCAATAAACCCCAATTCCTCATGCACTTCCGTGAAAAATTTAATTGCAATAACTTCAATCATGCAAAAGCTGAAGGAGGTACTGATGTTACGTGTCTCACTCTGTATCTATGTATGTGTACATATAGTGTCCAGAAGTTCCCGTTGCAAAACAATACGCCAGATTCTATATTGAATTTCATGAGTGTCAAATCAATAAAAACTCTTTCAGAATGGAGTGTAAATGCTACTTCTGGGCGCGAAAATAAAACCGGCTGCTGCGTCACAGCCGACACCGGCGCAGCATCTGCCAACGGACTTGGGCGTAGCATCATTTCTCCGCGTTTTCGGTGAAACAGTCGAGGGAGGAAAACATCGCTTACTTCACACTAGAGTACATTAGTATTAAATCTTTTGTGAGTACTATTCATTCAATCTATTAAATCTACTTAATGTGCATTTTTGTTATAAATTATAACCACAGTAAACTGCAGTGCATCTATATGCAATGCCGATCACTAACCACGCTTTCTGTAAAGTAACAAAACTCCTGGAATGCGCAAATTATTGAAAAGTTTGAAGTATTTTTTTAGCGTATCTTCAGGGAGGGCTAATGCCTGTGCTTTAGACAACCGCATACAATGAATGAAAATCCCAGGCGGTTATCCTTCATATCACGGCACATGCTAACAGCATTTGTAGCTAAAACGATCCCTCATTACACTATTGAGTTTATTCAATACTTTTGAGCATGTAGTTCGAACTGATACTTTTGCCAGTTCCATTTTGTGGTGTCGCAAGCAGATTAGTGCATTTGGGAATCTCTGCAGCAAACAATTCTGAGTGCTCAGTCAACCAATCCTACACGGTGTCGAGATTAGCCGTGAATAAATGGCACCTCCAGTGTAAGGTATGCACCAAATGACGATTAAGAATAAAACAGTGTACTATATGTTGATGCAAAAGAGAAAAAAGTAGGAAATAACTACTGTACACACTGGTGTACACATACGTTCGTAACACTGCGTCGTTTTCGCGCGCAAACTACTGCGTTCCACAGTGTTGACGCTATTCGCACTATGCCACCATGCATTAGTCTGATGCTACGTCGGGTCGAAGCTTGTATCGTGGCGCAGTCAGACATTTGGAATTGCTACTGCCGCACACTATACAAATGGAAAACACTGACACGCATTTAATATTCGTAGCTACTTACTGCAACACAAGAAAAACAGCAGCCAAACAAACAAACTTTCACAAAGCACCAACTTCGACACGAAATGGATTCACGAATTGTCCCAAGACTTTGAGAGAGTGGCATGGTATCACCTTGTCCCAAGAAGGCCCGAGTATCCTTTAAACTTGAAGAAAGGGGTTCTTGAAGTCATGTATCGCGTCTTTGGAGTTCCACGAAGCATCGTAAAGCGTGCGATACAAAAACAGCCTTCTCGAAACGCATTCTTTTCAGAAGAGAGTGTTTCATATCAGTCAATAGGATTATCCCTTAAGCAAGAAAAGGAAAACATTTCTAGGTTTTTGGGAGTTAACTGAATACCCACTGTTCCTTCGAAAAGTTTTCTTTGGGGATGAGGTAACGTTCAAAGGGGTTTATCAATTACCACGTCTGAGTGGAAGAAACCTACTTCCAATTCGTTTAAAATCATTTATCTAATGTAGGCTATAGTTAAACTGAAGCTGCCCAAAATGAAACTCGCGGAAGCATCAGTTATAACTGTGCGCTTAGAAATATTACGTTCACTATTTTAATGATCGAACATTTTAGCTACAAAATGGTTTTAGTATGTATTTAGCGATATAAAGGATAGTCTGAGGGGACTTTCATTTATCATATGCGGCTACATAAAGTGTGGCCACAATATTTCTGCAACAAATTTCCCTTACGTTTCCGGGTTTTCCAATCAATATGTTTTCCCTGATTTATTATCTGTCAGATCATATTTTTCTTCTTTTCTTCCAAGGATTAGGTTCCGATCCGGTGCCCGTTTTGCTCGAGGTGTCCCAATATCTCTTTCCTTTCGGTTGCATTGACAAAGCTGGAAGTCTGCTACTTGGCATGCATCGTATATGTTCACACAATTTTCTGTTATTTGTTACCAGCTGGTCAAGCAATAGTTCTACCCGAAGTTCCTTCGATATATCAATATTCCTTTTTTTAAATTTAATATTGAATACCCTAAGGTATCTCGAATAAATTTCATTTTTGTTGCCTGTACTTTAGATTTGTCTCTTCTTGTCATTACAACATCTTTATTTCCATAAGTTAGAATAGACACTGCTACAATATTAAAAAAAAAACTCTAATATCTTTTCGAGTTTTATTCCTTAATCTCCTGTAAATTGTTCCACATATATTTCCGAAATTGTTTAATTTTACGTTCAAGTGTCTTTTCCGTAAGAAATGTGGCATTCCAAATTCTTAAAGTGTTCTACTTGCTCTATTATTTGTCATATTACTATTTTAGTTGTTACTGGTATTTTTCCTTGAAATGCCATGGTTTTTGTTTTCTAAGTGGAGATTTTAAGATTGTATTCTTTTGTTAATTTATTTAAAATTTAAAAAAAAAACAGCTCTGTAATTTATCCTCATTGCCCTGAATCGTCAGCGTATAAAAGGAGTTCATAAAGTTCTTTCCAAGGTAAATTCTAGAGTCAATTCAGTTTCCATGTTGTAAACAAATTAATATACTAAATATTAACTAGTGATGCTAAAACAGCATATACTTTCTCGTCCCATAGTAACAGCTTTGTAACAATAATATACCACATATCGATTAAGCAAAATAAGGTTTATAACGAGTTATTTTACTTATTTGAGCATTGTGACCTCTGTTTATTGTATTTTCTTGTATCTTAGCTTTAATAAGTCGAATTCACAAAAATGTTGTATTTGTTGTGTTGGAAGGCAGGTTAACGGGGCTTGGTCATAAGTAAACACGAACTATAAGTTAGTTGTTTGCCGACGTTTCGGAAAATTTATTTCCATCATCAGGGCTTGCAACCAAAACATGAAAACATAGTTAATACATGTGCTGAAGGCTCCTTCATTTCAGGCTCAATTTCAGGAGGAACATTCAGCACATGTATGAATTATGTTTTCATGTTTTGGTTGCAAGCCCTGAGAATGGAAATAAATTTTCCGAAACGTCGGCGAACAACTAACTTATAGTTCGTGTTTACTTATGACCAAGCCCCGTTAACCTGCCTTCCAATATTTCATCAATTGGTCGTTAAGAATTCTTCATTTGTTGTGTTATTAGAGCGGGCATAAAGTTTTCAAAAAGCCCGCTCCGGCATAAAGAATAAGAAAGGCCTGCAGGGAAATTAACAATGCCGTTACTTGTTTTTTTCATGTCCATAAACACACAGCAATGAACTAGTAAACTAGAAAATTATTTTTCGCCATGTCTCCAAGATATTCTAAGTTCCTTCTTAAATGTTTCATTTTCTTTTAAATGAAAAACAAATTACACGTTACACGAACTACACATTACTCCTTGTCTGAACATGTAATGCTAAATACTCCATACGCTTTCACACCTAAGAAAATTTTCCCAAATCCTCATTACAAATCGAAGAACAAACGTTTCGTATCCATCTGCATTCAGAATTCAACATATGTAGGGGCTAGGGCAGGGATACCAGAATTTAAGAAAACGTTCACAGAATATATTTCACCCCATACAGTACGTTACACTCAGTTTTCTGTTTTTGACGTTAAATAAAAATATAAATAAATAAAAATGCCTCATAATTATTCCATGTCAATGTTCAACAAAGAGAAATTCAAAAGAATTTCACATTTCATTATCTTATCTTGCCGTTCAACAATGAACTTCTCGAAATTCTATCGTTGCATTGATCCCCAAGGCAGCGTTGGTAGTAATATGAAATTAAAGTTAAAATGTTCGTACAAATTTATGTTACTCAATTTTTTCAATTTTTCTTTCATGTAAAGTATTAGAAATAATGCTAACCCAACCAATTCAAATGAAGCGTCTGTGATGCATTACTGCGTTTCTTTCGATAGACTGGAATAGTAGTCACTTCTTTTACAAATGGAACATACCATAATCAGCGATTAATGGCGAACATTTCTTGAAGAAAAACCGAGTGTTTGTTAGTTCAAAGTTAAATTTATTACATTCCTTCAACCTACATTCTTTTATACGAATAGCAACAGCTTCCAAACACGTCTCAAATTATGTTCACGACGCGCAAGAAATTCGAAGCAGGCGACTATGTTTGACGTCAAATAACACAAAAAATTATATTTTCCAAAAATTCAACATGACCTTTCTTGAAGATCTGTTCTTGATGAACACATTTTATTAAGAAAAAATGTATCTTCACAATTGTTGTAGGAAGACGCGGAAAAAAAATAATTTTTTGAAAAATCAGGGATTTTAACGAACATGAGACCTCCACCATTCTGTTAAGCGCTCTGTACGCTAAAGTAAAAAAAATACTAATATTTTCGAAAAATTGAACATGACATTACTTGCAGAATTTTTGATGAACACATTTCATTAAGAAAAAATGTTTATCTTTATAATTGTCGTTGGAAAACGCCAAAAAATGTGAATTCTTGCAATTTTCAGAAATTAGAATTCGACAAATCGACTGAATCACATGAAGACAAATCTCGAACAGGGCGACCTGTTCGATGAGAAATCTGAGAGGCCCAAACGAAGACTCGCTGCAAAATTGTCCTTCGAAAACGACCATCAGGCAGATTTAATTGAGAAAGCTACAACCATGTCAGCTTCGGGGAAGAGAAATCTAGCTGTTGTTCTGGATCAAGTCACTGAAACTCCAACCAGACTATCTAAAATTTTAAAAAAATATTGTGCAATTCCCAAAACAAGAAACTACCAGTTGCATTATCCGAAGAGGAGGCATTATGCTATTTGCTAGATAACAACTTGAGCAAGCAACAGTATATAAACACAAGGCAACTATCTAAAACCCACAATGATATTTTCCCATCATACAAAAAAGTGAAAAGAGCAAAAGCAACATGCAGACCTTCAGGCTTACATGTCACAGATAGTGTAGCTAGAGTCCCATTACAGTTCCAGTTAAATCATACAGCAAGGAGAGTAATTCTTCTTCAAGATTATGTGATTATTCACCAAACAATGCTAACTGATACAACAGTGTGTAATGCACAACTAATTTGCAGTTACGGCTTTGATGGGAGCTCCGGACAAAGCCTCTATAGGCAAATTTCTTCTTCACTTTCTGAGGCCTTGGAATCGACGATATTTGCCACAACACTTATATCCTTGCGCTTGGTAAGTCCAAATAGCAGTCTATGGAACAACCAGACACCTCAGTCAGCCAGGTTCTGCAGACCAATAAAATTGGAATATACAAAGGAAACCAGCAAGCATGTTCTCCCGGAAAAATTAAACATCGAGAAAGAAATTCATGAACTCAGCGAAGTGAAAATTGTGCTTAGCAATGGACAGACTATAAGGGTTTCATTTGTTCTATATTTGACATTAATTGATGGTAAAATTTTATATATAATAACAAGAAATAGATCTAGTCAAACCTGCCCTAAGTGGCGCAAAACCTCAAGTAAAAGATGCGGCAGAATTTGCGCACTTGAATTTTTGCCTACGCCTGGTACTTTACATTTTGGAGTAAGCCCCCTACATCTTTGGATTAAGCTCTTTGATTGCATTCTGCACATAGCTTATAGACTGGATTTAAAAGTATGGCAAGTCAGAGGTGATGTAAATAAAAAGTTTGTTGCTAAGACGAAAAAAGCAATTCAAAAATTTTTTTGGATAAAAATGCATCTACATAATATCGATAAGGGGAAAGATAATGATTGCGGCTCCTCTAATGACGGAAATTCTGCACGACGCGCCTTTTCGGAGCCTGCAGTTTTTCACGAATTCCTGGTGTTTATGAAGGCCTAATTCAGAGATTAAGGATTATCCTGATAGCCATGTCATGTCACTACAGCATTGACCCTGAATTATTTGGCAAATATTGTACGGTGCTAAAGTATACAGAAAACTCTATGATTGGTTTCCAATGCCTGTAAGTGTTCATAAAGTTATTGTTCATGGAAAACACACACTTCAGCATAGTATTCTGCCACTTGGATGCCTGGGAGAAGAAGCTTCAGAATCCAGCAATAGATTGTACAAAAAAGACAGAGAGACTCACGCAAGGAAAGACAGCAGAATCCACAATTTAACAGACATCTTCAACACAGCTTTGGAAACATCGGATCCCATCATTTCGACTGTCGGGCTCCAGACAAAAGTTCAAAATAATAAGAAAAAGTACCTTCCATTTGAAGTAATTAAAATGCTCATTTGCCCTGCACCAGAATCAAGTTCACATGAAGCAACTGAGGAAATATATGATCTTGTTGATGTATCGGATGAGGATGCTATGGAATAGATTATTTCTAGTGATCAGAGAGAACATTGTGATTGAGTACTTAATATTAATAATATGAATGATGTCTATTTCTTTCACAACAATACGAACTCTTGTTAAATGAAAATACAGATGAATAATTTCATAATAACAGTTTTCAAGCGAATTTTTAATTCCCATCTTTTCCCATCTGAAGACAGTAAGTGTACATGAGCCGCCATCTTGAAATTATGCAACAGATAATATGGTAAATGTATTATATTCTTTAGGTCTCTCTCTCTCTCTCTCTCCCTATATATATATATATATATATATATATATATATTTATATATATATATATATATATATATATATATATATATATATATTGTAACCGCTTGTCGCCGGTCACATTTATAACCAACGGAAAATGGAAGCTATAATACCCGACATTAGGCCCTACACGTAGTTTCTACAGTGGCGAAGAGATGGCGTAAGTCAGAGAAGGATTTCTGAACGCACTCAGACCGTAGCCAATCAGGAAATTTTCGTGGAAATACGGACGTGGCGTGAACTTGCGTCAAAAAAGAGCTCACTCTTTCTGGTTCGAGACGGCAAGGAGAACGGTTGTCTACGAGTACGCCACATGGTCGACGAGGGACACGCGAAGATTGCGGAACACAAAAGCTTTAATAAAAGGTAATTGACTGAGTACTTTTCATGGATTTACGTACTGTGAATATCGTGAAATTACATGGAATTAGTAAATGAATATTAAACAAGAATGCGATAAATGAAAGAACGGCGGCGGTAATAGATCGAAATGAATCTGTAAAACCACGTTGCTGCATTCTTGTTGCTAGAAAAGAGGACTATTGTAACATAGGACATGTTTCTTCTTTGTTACAGCTTTAATATATTTCATACTTTTCATATATTCTTTATTCTTATTTTTGGGAATTTCACTTTGGAAATCCTATGATGGAATTTTGAAAGTTATGAGAAAGACGGATTATCCAAACAACTAGTTTGACTTTTGCCATTACGAAGTCACAACTTGGAGTTTCGGACTCGCATTCTGATGCGACCATCGCCTCTGCGAAAGCTGTGGTGAATTTTCGACTGGGAGACGGTGTTCGGAATACTTCAGTGCGATAGGCAACGCAGGGACCGTGCAGAAGAACGACGACCTTGAGGCGCGAGGGTCGCGCGACGGGCCAGCTACACAGCGCGGGACCAACTTGCGGAGTTCGCCGGTCGTGAGTTATATAAAAGCAGAAAGAACACTCACTTAATTTCAGTCTGGAAAAAAAAACTTGTGAGATAGGAGTATCATTATACTAGCCAAAACGTTGTAATGTGAGCTTCCCTCAAAAACAGACGTTGATCGGGCAAGTTTCTGAGAACATTGGTTTTATTTATTTTCGACAGTCGTAACAAGAATCAGATTAAAGTAATTCTTTATGTTTATGATAGAAGTTGTTTTGTACAGAATTATTTATTTAGAGTCATATTTTAATGATTCAAATCATTTAAGAGACGTTATGAAACAAAATTTTGTGTTGAAAGGCTATGTAGAAGCCGAAGGTCAAATGTGACTACTGAGTGTAACGTAAATAGTGATTTAAAAGGTAGTAGTAAATTTCTAGTATTGTGTGTATGTATTTTTCTTTTACAGGATGAATATGTGAACTATGATTTGGGTGTCTCATGTGTGATATTCTTTGTGAAATGTAAAATGTATCTATTGCTTGTTTTCTTGTAAACAGGGATCTGAATTATTATTATTCTAGTGAAAAACTGCAGTTTAGGTAGGGAATTAGCTACCATAATTTTACGAAAAGTGAAAACAGGAGGATCTGTGAATTTCATTTGTACAGAGATTTGGCATTCAATAGAATACATGTAATTACATTGATGTAAACGAAAAATGTAAAATCTGTTACATTTTGGCGCTCTAGAATATATGTTATTTGTCATTTAAAACTGAAAAATTGTGTTGGTCTATTAATTGATCAGTAGCTTAACAAAGACGAACCCACTACCAATAGGGAAGTTTATCCGTAAACTGAGATATTCCCAGGGATGCGTGACGGTGTAATCACACGTCGCGAAGTAGGCAAATGACAGATCTACTTTTGTAATCGGTGAGGCTCGAGAGGAGTACGGTTACAATATATATATATATATATATATATATATATATATATATATATATATATATATATATATATACACGTCTATTTATGTATGTGTCTATATATTCAGGCGATGAGCTCTTCAGATAACCGAGTTATGACTTTTGGCCACGGACAGCACGGAGAGCGGTGGGTCCATGGCAACGCCTTCAGTCTGACCGTGGAATTCTTGTTTAAACTGGAAGATGGTAGGCAGGCAGACCTCCGCTAGTTTCGCCCACTCCGTCGGCAGCTGGTGTTCCCAGAGCTTGTCCTCCAGGATCCTGATTCTATCACTGACAGGGACCATCATGAAAAGAGAGGTGACATCAAAGCTCACAAATATAACTCCAGGACTAGTTCTGATGGAGCGTATCAGTTCAATGAAATGTTTGGAATTGAGGATGGCGGATGGCAGGTTGTTGGTGAGGGGTTCAGTTTGTTGGCAAGGAAACGGACCAAGTGCTGAGAAGGTGAGTTGATGGTGCACTATAGGGCGGAAAGGCACGTCCGGTTTATGGATCTTCGGAAAACCACAGATACGGGGTGTGCGGTTGTTATCGAGCTTAAGGCGTCTTGTTTTCCTCGTTAATGGATGACGCTTCAGCGATGATGGCCATGGCTTTTTGCCTCAATTTCGGAAGAGGATTCTTGTCCAATTTCCGGTATGTATCGCCGTCACTGAGGATGTTGGTCATCTTGGAGTGGTAGACGGAAATCTCCATCACCACCGTAGCGTTGCCTTCATCAGCGGGAATGACAATGTCATCGCGCTGTTTTAGCTGTCTTATAGCTAATCTCTCTTCACGGGAAATATTACATTGTGAGGAGATGGCCCGGACTAAGATGGTGCTTGTGTCCCTAATCCCGCTCACCCTTTCTCTCCCATATAAGACGGCATCGCTAGCCATTTGGGAGCAGTACGCTCTGAGGAAGGCCACATGTTGGCCGAAACGTCAGCCACCACTCGAGACGCGGCACATCCCGCACAGCCTAGATAATACAAATTCCAGCAGCGGAAGCCTACGCAATCTTATTTTTAAACAATGTTGTAAATTACTGCTTGGATATTGCAGTACAAAAACACATGAAAATCTTTAAACACTAAAAGGGTCCACAGAGCCCTTGCATTTCGTTTTCGAAAACATTATCACAGGTAGTAGCTTGCCACACTTGGATATTGCCGTCCTGGGTAACGAAAGCACACGAATGAAGAGTGGCGTGAGGGAAGATCGTGGAGTGGTCGTGACGGCGCAGGGGCGCTGAAAGATCCAACGCAGCCACGGCGTCGCTTGGTGAGGCTATCTGCGGATGATTCTGGCTAGTGGGTTGGTGGCAGTGGTGGCGATGGAGAGCCACGCCACAATCCCGGCCAGTGAGCGGGTGAAGCGAGGGATAACGAGCCAGCGGATATCCCGAGATACTTGATGTTTGGCGTGGGTTGGAGCTGGGTCTTTGCTTTGTTGATATCGAAGCCCGTCTCGGCGAGTGCGTTCATGTGCTGAATTAGCCGTTGTTTCTCGTTCGACAAGAGGTCGTCGTAGTAAATGCAAGGTGCGCGAACTGTATTGATGCTGGACAGCGGCGCGTATAGCTATCTGCATTAATATGGAGGACACGGCCCAGCTCACACGAAGTGCGGCAAAAACAAAATAGCGGGACGGACATACTATGCCAAAGTACTTTTGTGTTGCGGGAGAGACCGGGAAAAACCATCTACCGAATCCTCGCGCACTCCCCACCTATAACACTGGATATCTCGTAAGACTGTCGTAGGGGACAGTAGGTTGAGACGGGTGCGTTGGAGTAAAACGCAGTTCAGGCGGACATGTCTATGATAAGGCAAAGTTATGTGATCGCGGTTTGGGTTCCACAAAGCAGAAGGACAAATCGGGGGTACCTGTTGCACTTATTAGTATTCCCGCTTGTGTCATGTCGATGGTTCTGGCGAGTCTCCGTGAAGTGGGGGCGCGATGCGAGTGGGGCGCCAGCGGGCGGCACATGCCGCCCGCCCGCGGAAAAGAGCGTGCGAGGCACACTGGGTATGACCCACGCCTGGAAGGAGTGGTGCCACTACGCGAAGCCTGGGGCGCTGGATGCGGCGGGGGACGATACTGGAGTCCCTGATCTCGTTCTCGTCGGATTTTGGACACTGCAAGTAACTGAAGTATTTATCTGGGTGAGTTACTAGCCCTCTACGAACCACCATCCAGAGGAGGGGGAAGTGATTTTGGACTTTCCTTGTCCTTGGATTGCCTTCTCTGCAACTTCGAGGGTCTTCCTCCCAGTTTCTCTCTTTAGGTGTTTTTAGGCCCTCAAGATTCAACCTTCCATTGCCTGCTCATTCGCGCTCCAAACAGGAAGCCATTGGCAGGAAAGGGAGTCAACTTATCCTGCCAGTCATTCGGTCTCCAGTTAGACAGTATCCAGTGACAATCCCCAACTGCGTGAAGGTGTGTTTGGAATTTTCCTTTCATTAAGAAAGACACCTACAAGGCATATCTTTCTCTCTTCAGGGTTTCTGAAGAATTCAGTATGTCCAATAAAATAAATATGAAGAGCAAGAAATGTTTCAAAATTCGCATGCCATTATTATTATTATTATTATTATTATTATTATTATTATTATTATTAATATAATCAGGACCACGGGAACTTCCAACCGACCGGGACTCACTCATATTTCTCGAGTAGGTGCACGTGACTTTTATGGGCGGCAATGTAACAGCACAGAGTAGCATGCGCTACTACAAATTACAAGTCGCTCGGCAGCGGAGAATATAAATAAAAATATAGAATCGCGTCTTGCTGTGCAAAACGCTGGGGATTTCGCTACTCAGGAATTGTGCAGAAATGGCGAAAATGCGCGTGTCGTCAGGGATATAATCCGGCAAAAGGGTGCCGGTAGCTTTTGTTCATACCAAAGACAAGGAGGAGCGCCGTGACGTCAGGAGTTAAATATGCGGCCGAAGATCAGTGACGCGGGAGCCTACATCACGGAGCATTTCGGAAAGGCTTCAGGTAGCGCCACCTGACGGTATGAGACAAGTCACGGGACACTCAAACGGGTACGTGATTGGCGGGGAGACACCACGTCATCTGCGTGAGAGTAATCTATAAATTCACGAGATTCGAAGTTCTCCTCCTTCTGAAACTTGTCGCCGAGCGGTCAGCTACTGAAACTTTTCGTCGAGCAGTCTGGTTCTCAAACTTTTCGTCGTGCGGTCTTCCGTAATTGTGTGCCGAGCTTGTTTTGGCTCCTCGGAGTTTCGCCGTGCGGCTGCCTAAATGCCGCCAAGTGTAGATCGTTGACTTGAGCGAGACGTTCGCGGCCACCAGCTTCAATCAGTACGCGGGTGAAGTAGTGGCTCACATGTGCGGGACGGTTTGGGGAGCGCTCTCTGATTGAGGCGAGACAGCGGGAGACGCATGATATCTGCCCGGAGGCATCGCTCTCGCCAACGCTGCACCATCGCCGAGGGACGAGTGGGGCCGCCACACCCAAGCGCCTTAACGTGGGACCGCCTTAACGCGATCCTTCGGTTAAGCCCGCCACAGCACTACTGCTTTAGTGATCTCTGCTACAAGGATGGCTCTCTTTACGACGACTACGACTACAACTACTACAACTACTACTACTACTACTACGACTACAACTACTACGACGACGACTACAACTACTACGACGACGACTACAACTACTACGACGACGACTACAACTAGTACTACGACGACGACTACGACTAGTACTACGACGACGACTACGACTAGTACTACGACTAGTACTACGACTAGTACTACTACTAGTACTACGACTAGTACTACGACTAGTACTACGACGAGTACTACGGCTAGTACTACGACGAGTACTACGACTAGTACTACGACTAGTACTACGCCTAGTACTACGCCTAGTACTACGACTAGTACTACGACTAGTACTACGACTAGTACTACGACTAGTACTACGACTAGTACTACGACTACGACTAGTACTACGACTACGAATAGTACTACGACTACGACTAGTACTACGACTACGACTAGTACTACGACTACGACTAGTACTACGACTACGACTAGTACTACGACTACGACTAGTACTACGACTACGACTAGTACTACGACTACGACTAGTACTACGACTACGACTAGTACTACGACTACGACTAGTACTAGTACTACGACTAGTACTAGTACTACGACTAGTACTAGTACTACGACTAGTACTAGTACTACGACTAGTACTAGTACTACGACTAGTACTAGTACTACGACTAGTACTAGTACTACGACTAGTACTAGTACTACGACTAGTACTAGTACTAGTACTAGTACTACGACTACTACCACTACCACTACCACTACTACTACTACTACTACTACGACTACTACTACGACTACTACTACTACTACTACTACTACTACTACCACCACTACTACTACTACTACTACTAATAATAATAATTATTATTATTATTGGGTTTAAAGGCGCTTCAACAGCTAAGGTCATTAGCGCCCGTGTTAAAATATTTTAAGACCAGTACACAATATTGCAGTGCCAAGCTAAAAAAGGAAAATTAAAATTTTAAAATGCAAAGCAAAATAAAATTGAAAAGGAACGTATTCTAATACAAGGGTTTGGCAGAAAAGAACCAGATAGTTACTTTAATATCTCTGAGTAAAATCCAATAATTCGAATTAACATCTCTCAAATATAGCTGTAGAAATTAGTCTCTCGTAAAAAGCTTGCAGAGAGAAGGTTCGTCATTTCTAAGAATCTCCGCTAGGGTGCTAGCAAGGTCATGCCTTCGACGGCTATCTCTTGTCTTACCACAGTGCAAGAGAACATGCTCCACGGTAAGATCTATTTCGCAGTATTCACATACAGGGGGAGGGTCCCCGTGAAGGAGATAACCGTGGGAGAAATGGCAGTGACCGACCCGGAGGCGTGTTAAAATGATCTCCTCGCGCGGAGCATCACGAGATGCGGAAGACCAAGGATTTATGGAATCCTTGAATCTCGTGAGCTTAAAATCTAAGCTATGCCACTCTGTTTGCCATTCACTGCGGATAGAGCGTTTTATAAATAGCTTAGTGTCTTCCGTGGGGACTGTGAAGATGTCTAATTCTCTTTTCTTCGAGGCAGACTTCGCCGCTTGGTCAGCTATTTCATTTCCTATTATTCCCACGTGTCCAGGGACCCAACAAAAGACTAAAATAGAGCGGCGGACCAAGAGATGGTGGATTTGGTGTTGGATGGTCATTGTCAGCGGGTCACAAGACAAGGAGGAGATGGATTCAAGAAAGCTTTTAGAATCACTGCAGATCACTACTTTCCTTAATGACATCGGTATAGTAAACTTAAGTGCCTCCATGAGCGCGTACTGCAGTATAGACGCCGCACAAAGAGTCGAATCGAAAATCTCGCGTGGCTCTACTGCAATAGAAGGCACATCCAACTTTGCCGTTTTGGGAGCCATCGGTATACATGGAATAATGGCCAGGACGCGTAGATTTTATAGCCTCAAATTCCGACAGGGGGGAGTTAAGGATTTAGGAAGGTTAGACAATCTAAGATCTATTATGGGCCAGTGTAGTTTCCAAGGGGAAACAAGGTTTCCAAGGGGGGGGGGTGAAATAATATATATCAACGTTCAAGAACGTATACTGAAGTAGAAAGCATGTGCTATAGGAAATGTTTCTTTCTATTTCCAGCTTTTTTGTTTTTCGTCTTGGCTTAGCACGTAAGAAATTCATTACGCGGAGATATTGCAGTCATATTGTATAAAATTCGGAGGACTGTGGAAGCGAGTCATCGGGGGACGTTTTCGCCGAAGCAAGGGGTTGCCACGACCTTGAAAGGATCTGGGTCGCCTTCGCCGCTCCGAGCTGTGGAAATATTTCTTCGAGACGACGTGTCGTGAGTCAGAAAGGGAAAAAGTTTAAAACTTCACTAGAAATTCTCTTAAAACAACTGTGAAGCGAAAATTATTCTACAGAAATAGTATTCACCTCACTTACAGACGTAGTCGAGTAATTAAATTAAAATAATTTAAACGTAATCTTTTACAATATTGCAGTCGTAAAAGGAAGCCAGATAGCTAATTCATGTAAAGAATTGTAAAAACCCATTTTTTTCATTTTTCTATTAACGATAATATTTGTTCTTTTATTTGTGTTTTCAATTTATTGTTTAATCGTTTTCAAATTGTTCAAAACCAATAATTAGTAAAAGATTTATTATTAATTGTACGTTCATTGCATAACGACATTTTTTTCTTTGCTGGCTAAATTGTATAAAGTAATAATCTACGTGAAAGTGAAGCAACTTCTTGTATATATTTCATCCACTATTCAAGTGACAATTTCTTTGAAAGTGCATGTAAAGGGTATTTTGGTATGTGATTCTTTTTCAGTACTTTTTGTTTCCAAGTATTATTGTGTACAGGTATTTTCTTGTGTTTTTGTGAAGTGAAGGGTAATATAATTTTATGTAAAGTGTTTATGCGAGTGTTAGAACGCAACTGCAGTTGTTAGGTAATCACGTAATTGCTAAAGGTAGAGCAAGTGATAGAATTTTCAATGCCATGTGTAAATACTAGATAAAATTGTATTCAAATATTCAACAGAATATATCTAGAATTCTGTTCATAGTTAAAAGATTAACTTGCCTATGTTTCTTTTCTTACAAAAAGCAGGTTAAAAGATGAACCCATTATGTAGGGCAGTTAGGACATATAAACCCATTCCTAATTTTTGGTGTAACATTGTCATAACAAGTCAAAGGTCAAGTAATACTACTAGGTTACTTGAGTGACCCGCTGTAGGCTTTTTGGTGAAAATAGTGAAGAGGTAGAGCGGTCACAAAGCAGACTGCGGCGCTCATGCAACGAGGTTGCGTATGGCCAAACCTCTGGCATTTAAAGCAGCGCAGGGGATTTGGAACATACTTCCCGATACGGAGATTGTAAAAGCTGTATATTATTTTTTCTGGCAGAGATGGACGGTCGAAGGTCAGTACCAGCATTGAGGTAGGGGTGAGTACCCCATTTGCTCTCCACTCGATCCTGTAGATGTCAGATACACCAATAGGTTGGAGGAAGGTTTTAAGATTTTCTTCCGTTTCCGAAGCAAAATCTTCATGGTTCATCACATCCTTGCAGATGTTTAAGGTCGGGACACATGCACCTGGAGGCCAGTTTTTTCTTTTAGATCAGTGATTTTGTTGATTTGTTTGTCAGGGTGGCATTCGAAAAGGATTGTGCCGTTTCTTTGACGAACCACCGCCTGAAATTAGCCAAATTTTTCGATTTCTCTGGCGAGTTTGATGGGACTGACACTCTTCATTGTTTCGCTGTCATTTTTACATTAAATGACGAGAAAACGGGGCTTAGTAGGTCTATCGGAATCATTAAAAAAGAAACTCTCACGATTAACGGTTTCGCCAACAAGATCTCCTCTTCCTTACGGAAGAAGGTGGGGGGGAAGGTTGTTTTTCCATGAAAAGGATATCAGATTCATCCCCGTGGTCCCCACCCACCTCCGGAGCCCAAGAAGGGGACACTCCATCGTAGTGCCAGGGTTGCCACGGGGATACAGTGGGGGTATAGTCCTGCGCTGCACCACCGTGGATCCCCCCGCTCACCCAGGCGTTCAGCACAAGACCTAGTCCAAGGACATTGATCGGAAGCGGGTTAGCTCCCGACCGCCCGTCTACAAGAGTTCGAGGTCAAAGCAAGCGTATTGAAGCCGACCAGGAACGTCCCTCAAAATACGTAAACAATGTATCCCTAAGAGCAAAGTAGAACGTAGCACAAGGTAAGTAGTGGGGAAACAAGCGGACCCCATAACCGCCAGGACACACATTCTCTCCGACACGGGTCGCCATGCACGGCAAACACATGGGTGGGCGTTCAGCATACAGGCCAGTGAAATACAAGAGGAGGGAGAAAAGAAACAGGATATTATAAAAGAACGAGAATGAACAATGGGAAGAAAAATGACTGGCGAAAGAAAGGAATACTTGAGAGTCCTCCCTGCATTCGGTCAGGACGTGGACCGACCCACCTCGACGGGTATTATTATTATTATTATTATTATTATTAATAATAATAATAATAATAATATTATTATTATTTCTCTACTTCACGATGATAAGAATCGGTTAAATATAAAATTTACTCCAGGTTGCAACCAGCTTCCTAAGGAGTTGATTTATGGTCTGCCGGTGCCTCTAAAATACTTTGCCTCTGAAAGCCCTTTGGGGAGGGGGGCGTTGGGCGCTTTCGGAGTAATCCTCTATTAATTACAGCGATTTTTTAAATTCTGGAGCAATCCTCGATTATTAATAAGTCCGTCACGTCTCGTCGCAGTTGTCAAAAGGACCGCCAGGTAGCATCTCCGCGCACGCGCCTCCCACCCCGCGCTCCTGCGTCACTACGCAGCGGTCAGAATTAGGAAGGAATAAGGATAGGGGTAGGGTTTAGGAACCACAGGGGTTGGCCTAGCCCTTGTGAAGCAGCCAAACTCATTTTGTTGGAACAAATTATACATGAGATTCCAAGGGAATCGAACCCGGACCTCCTTGGTGAAAGGCGAGTGACCGCTCTGCGGCACGAGATAAGATACTTTTGACAAAGTATTAAAATTTTTATTTTCTGCAAACTATTTCGTCCCTTACGACTGATTCCAACCATTGGTCCTGATGTTCAATTTTCGGAATATTAAGTCCATTTCAGCCTTGATCACATGCAAATCCTGAAATTAGTATATTAACATCCATATTTTGTCTAATGTAGAAAATGGCTGCCATACTATCTTTTGATAAATATGCAATGTCCAGACCTATTTTCAGTTCAGGTTTTAACATCAATTAAGGAGCGTTTTCTACACTTTATTATACGAAAAGTTTTCTTAAGATATCTGGTATATCTCAATACCCTTAAAGCACAAATAAACCATGCAAAATAATAATAATAATAATAATAATAATAATAATAATAATAAAATCTTGCTCTGTTCTTAACCATAACGGTACTATCGCAAGGCCATATGAAATTATGTTATATATGCATGAACAGCTGCAATATAACTAGGCAATAAATCAATTAAAAATTGCTACAGCCTAAACAGAAATTACGGGGAGGTACACATCTTTCGATTCCACACTCGAAATGTTTACATATCAATCAGACCCGCCCTCTTTTTATTTCTAGAAATTTTAAATTTTCAGACATCCGCACATCATATTGATTAATTTTTTATCCATAAATTTCATTGAAAATGAAATCAGGTTGTAGCATATTTTATAACGATGTACTGATCATGCAAATAGTATTGATTTAATTTTATCTTCTATATTTTGATTCTTATAGCTGATGGATCACATATTAAAAGAAGAATATTCGGTCGAAAGTACAATTATATGACGAGAAAAAATACAGATATAAACAAGACAAGGGACTTGTCAAAATGTTTCAAAATTTTTCCTATTATGAAAATTAAAAAAATATGATACACGAATTACATGTAATAAAATCGACAAAAATATTCTAGTTCTACTATTAAAAGCACAGATGTTAAACAGAAGCATTTTTTGAAACAATGTTTTTATAACATTCTGCGACTGTCACTTTTACTTTAGAACACAAATCCAATAGTGTATAAAACAACGTTGTGAAGGAAAGTCACTGTCGGGATGTTTATTATGAGGTTGCGCGCAGATATATCTGCTTTAACCTTTACCTTCAGAGTTCATGAGCCTCGGCTACAGGAGAAAACAATTTCGACAGACTTTAGACATTGATTGCCTTAGTGCCGTAGGCCGCCTGGGGCATCTCGCCAGCGGCTCATGAGCTGTCAACACGACAGCTGCGTTGTAGAGCCCTGAGAACCCTGGCGATTTCGACAGAAAGATTCCCAGAAAGTTGACAGGCGAGAAAGACCGTGAGACTGTTTTTGTCAACAAATTTAAACAGCAGCAAACCTCATAAGGTATTTTACTTTTGTACGGGTTGAGGCATAATTACCTTCTATAAAGAGAAATGAAAAAATGCAAATTAAAAATCCCTGAATTCTAACAAAATTCCCATATTTTTCCATATCAACGAAATTCCCCGTCTTTTCCCGGTTTCCCTGCTAAAGCATACGAAATTAGTTCACACTGAAGATGTGCTCGAAATAATATGTCGAGCCTTCCAGAAAATTTGTTATTTCCCATTAAGTTTGGATCGTTATCAGCGTTGAATAGCGATATATACCATGGTTACACCACCGCTGTATACTGTACTTTATAACACAAATGCACATTAAGTAGATTTAATAGTTCAAATAAATTTGACTATCAGACTTGATACTAGTGAACTATTCTAGTGTTTGGCAAGCGATGTTTTCTTCATTCGACAATTTCACCGAAAATGCGGAGAAACATTGCGGAGAAACAATGAGAAGAAACACCGCGCAGACCTCATTACCACATAAGCTACCATAAAATCTAATACGCCACCACTTAGAACTATTGCATTACTAATTAATTACGCAAAATTAATTTAATTGTTCTTCAAATTTCCGAGTAATTAATGGAGATCAAGCTCATAAAACTTAAGCTCGCACCATCACAATCGATTACCACGAAAACAAATATGCCATGTAGAACGATTTAATTGCTAATTACGCGAAAATAATTGAATTGCTCTTCAAACTTTCGCGTAATTAATGGTGTGCGATCGAGGGGTGACAGGGTGCAGCGGATTTAAATGAAATATACAGACTAGCTTTCTTCGATCAGCAATCCAAAACCGTCTAACAATGCCAATATTTTGTCTTGTCCAGCGTGACCAGCTATCTAGCCTTTTGGAATACAAGACTTTCCCGGTTTTCCAGGTTCTGTTTCGCACATTAACACTTTTTTCTGTTTATTACTTAATCGTACTATGTTACTCACGCACTTTCCTTTCGCAACCGAGTACTAGAGTGTAGGATTTTGTACAAAACGAGCTTTAAAGAAAACTCTGACATTTTTATTCGTTTATCTAGGAAGCAAATGTAACTAATTAATATTCAAATTCCTGAAATGCTTAAGAAAGTATTTTTCTGCCGGAAAGTCGATCTCGGGGCTGATGCCAGCGCAAGATTTGATTTACCGTATTCCGTAGATCGGTTTCGGAAGACGTCGGCCCTACCGTGAATAATAGTTTTCAACATGCAAGTAGGAATATTTTTTCAAAATGGATATTCGGTATCGATAATAGGCCTACTAAATAGTTATCACAAAGTTGGAGGATAATTGTAGATTACAATGCTTTCGGACTTTCCGGCTACTCTTGAATGCGACAACAATGAATGAAAAAAAAAATCTTAATTGATTTTTTCGTGTGCACACAAAACGCTCGTTTAACATTGTAGGCCTATTTACGTTTCACCGAGGTCATTTTGCTTGACGATTATCAAAACGTTCCTTAAATTTTGACCGACAGGTACACCTTGCCATCGACGACTCGAACTCCTGTAGTGAGGTTAGAGTGCATCAAACGCGTACAATGTATTTCGTTGACTTTATTTTATTATTTTGCTGTTAAAGCGGCACATGTGTGATATATGGGCACATTTCCTTGATTCCTGGAATACTTAACCTCACTTCTTCACTAACATTAGTTGAATTATGAATAAGTGGAATAACATTATTGAATTATGAATCGACCATTGTTAACAATCTGAGAACCAGAAATGTTCACTCCCGTGCAATAGAAATTATTTTGCATCAAACACGAGATACATATTTGGTATTAGTCTGTCGTCAAAATAATCGACGCCCAATACTCTCGAATCTAGCGACATGGGAGCGCAAGAAAACGCGCACGGATAAAGGCTTTCAACATTGTTTACAATTATGTTCTTTTCGTAGAGCATAAAAATTAAAATTTAGGTGTAGATAAATAAGAGAATTATATTAACGATGTTAATAAAGAAAGAAAACTACATAATGGGGGCGCTCGTGGTTGCGGAGTCCAACGCGCGTATAGATCTACTGGTGCTACGAATGATCACGCGAGTGACGAAATGTTAACAAGGGAGGTATTTTTTATGCTTAACTTTGGAATACTGACTTTAAAAAAGCATGAGTCCAGAACAAGCAATTTCTCCAAAAAATCATTTTTATGATTTCTGGACGATGCCAGTATCAGTTCGTAGCCAGATGAATGTCGAAGGCAGAGTCCTTGAAGTAATAAAACCGTGTCTGGAATACTCTTCAAATAGCAATAAGTCTCAAATGCCCTAAAAAAACTTGGTAAGTAACGTACCCTTTGAAAATTACACCCTCCTAAAAATTGGCATTTTGGATTTTCCCACATTTTCAACTGTAATATCTGTTGGGGGACCACATAAAAATCTGAAAATTGCACACATACTAGGTCTCTATGATACCAAACTTAAGTAAAAATTTTAACTTTTAGATTTAACTTTAGATACGTATTTTTTTAATTGTAAACTTAAAAAAAAGCTTCACTTCAACATTGATTATACGTTATGGCAAGTAGTAATCATATTATTTTGAAGATATTTTAAACTAAAATCCATTTTTATTTAAAATAATTAATTATACTTTATTATTAATAAACATAAAAGTTGTCTAAGCTATTTTGAATATTACTTTAAAACAAAAGTACTTCTCGACACCTACGTTTCTAATTGAAAATATGGTCATTTTGGACGTCAAAAGATAAACCGGATAATATGAAGAATGTTTATAAAAGATAACACATAAATAAATTCAGCGTTTTGTTTCATTTTTTCGCGTTTAAATTTGCCATTCTGCTTATTATTTCTGAACGTTTCTTCAGAGATAAGGACGATTGTAATCGTTTGTTATGTTTTGGACTGAGGTGTTAGTAGCGCAGAAATTGCAATATTCCAGTATTACGTAACTCTTTCCAATGTAGTGCAGTTGTAGCACTAATTTTAGATTACACCCATCATGTCAAATTAGTTTAAAACAGCAATGATCAAAACTATAAACATTATGTTAACATAATACAACTTATTTAAGATCTTATAGAAGATTATTTGGAACTAGTGGAGCTAAAACAGCACATACTTTCTTGTCCTTAGCAATGGTTACGTAATATTATTTATACTGCAACTTCTGTCCGAAGTAACACATCTCAGGCCATGTTTTGTAAAATTCATTACAAATCCTAGAACATTATGCAAAAACTAAATATTTTCAAGCAAATATCAACACAAATTCGACAATTAAAACTGCGTTTCATGTAACTGAATCATGTCCCAATGAGACGGAATGCGCAGAACTACAACTGCCGTCTCGCGGAGCAGAATGCCATATATTTCCTGTAGGCTAGCAAATGGAGCACGAGAAATGAGAATATGCAAAATTACACCAAACTACTACTTTTTAAATAAAAAACTGTACATACCAGTACCTGTTTTAAAGAATGATTGTTTAGAATAAATTTCATTTAATAAAAAAGTAGGCAACACCGCGCGCGTATCCATCAAGATAAATCATAGAAATTTTGTAAATTTTAGAAATTAGAATGGTCTCTAGGTTCTGAATGAAACGGTCAGAGCAATAAATATTCCAAATTAATCACCTCGATATTTCTTTGCTTGTCCAGCAAATGACTGCACCAAAGCATGTTATACACACACACACACACACACACACGCGCGCGCGCGCGCGCGCGCGCACCTAGTGTTCTGAGATTTGTAATATTAAGTTGATTTACTAAGTTAATTAATATTAAGTTAAACAATGAAACGGGATTTTCAGAATATCGAGCTACCTTTAAGCGCATCTCAAATTACTTTTACAGGCTGACACCGCCTCAAACAAAGCGCAGAAAATTCGACTTAAACATTTAAATTCTTTTCCGATTTACGCAAAAATACTCATACTTTCGAAAAATTGAATATGACCTTATTTGAAGATCTGTTTTCGATGAACACATTTCATTAAGAAAAATAATCTTCATATTTGTTGTAGGAAGACGCCGAAAACATTTTGACATTTTTCAAAAGATCAGATATTTCAACGAACATGAGACCTGTACGCGTCTTAAGCGTCCTTTCCCAAAGCGATGTCAAAATTTAATCAAAAGTTTTGTGCTGTTTTTCACTGGTTTAAAATATAAAAATGCAGCATGTTTCACACAAAATCACGCAAAAAAATCATACTTTCGAAAAATTTAACATGACATTATTTGAAGATCTGTTTTTGATGACATTTCATTATGAGAAAAATCATCTTCATACTTGTAGTTGAAGGAAGACGCCGAAAAAAAAAAAAAAAAAAAAAAAAGAAATTCAAAGGGGTGCGACTTCAAGAACAATTGGGGAATATGAATTTTGGAGATAAACGGCTGAAGGGTATAGCCGCTAGCGTTGTTCATAGACAGACGGACGGACGTCGTGTGTGGCGTCATGCAGTTGTAATAATACACAGACGAGAGTGGATTAAATAATTGCTGGTTTATTTACTAAGTTCCACTTCCGAAACAACCTTATTTACACAATTAATTTAACTTAAAAAGATCCCACTACTCGGAGTAATCTGTCGCTGCGGCTACCACACCACTACGCTCGAATCTCACTTACATTCGATGGCGTGAAGCGCCGCATCCTACTTACGGACTCGTCCTTGAGTCTCCCTGTCCTTACGGCAAACACATTGCCGGCCCTTTCCGCCACGCTCGCGGCCCGCACCCAACACCCATTCGCCCACCGGCCCCCGGCCCGATGCGCACTCCCCGAAGACTCGAAGCGAAAGAGCGGGGCGTCGTCGCGGCCGGCGCAGGAAGCCCGCCCCCTTCCACGCCGCCTCTTGGCTTTTCCCCCAACGTCACATCCGCTCTCTCTACAACAAAGGCAAGCAGGTGGACGCCTAAACGGTTCGCCTACGTCACGCGGTCGCTTGTTGAAATGTGTTTGTATCCACAACGATGCACGTGCAACGTTTGTTTCGGTATCAAGGACCCACAAAATGGGACAAAACGTCACATGGATTGTGGCTACATCACGTGTTAGGGGATTATATTTCTAAATTTAGCAATAGGATTTAACCACTTTTTTGATACAAGTTTTTCTGCCGAAAATTCGACGTTTCTCCCCTGCAGCATTACATAACTTTCTCTCTAAGCTGCAGCGAGAAAGTAAAAACGGATGCCAGGTCCTATTAAATTAATGATTTAAAGTAGTAATACATACATAGATATTATATGCCAGCATTAATAATTACTCAAATAATGAGGAACTTACAAATAGCAGTCAACATTTAAGGCTAAATGTACCGACACTAGTTCAATTTGTCGCCACCACGTGGCAGCACCAAAATAAGCAAAATTTACTAGACCGATAACGTCTGAACAAATTGTCCGATTTTCGATCTGTAAACGGCGTTGGACTCCTTTTTAAAATAGAATTCACGCTACGATGCCGTTTTTTCACAAAATATTTCCAAAAAATTTTTTTTTAATTGTTTCTCATAGTTCCGGGAAGAAATTAAAAAATGTGGGCTTATAGCGCGATGACGATGTGCTTCCTGAATCCAACGCCGTGTCAATCATGCAAATCGGTTGAATAGGAGCGGCGTAAAGTGAAATTTCGGAAAAAAATACCTGATCCCTCTCCCCCTTCCCGCTCCCCTTGCTTCACCCCAACCCTTCTGGGCCCTCCCTCGACGCGGCCGAACGGCCAAACCCGGCGGCCAGCGGCGCGGGAGGCCGAACTTTCAGACAGGCAAGCTGGGCAGTCAGTTTAAGCTTTCGTCCCATTCAGTCTCAATATATTTTTCTCTACTTATCAAACTAGTGATGCTGTAACACAACCAAACGGTCCCATATCATCTGTAATAGTCGTATAAAACTATATATCTTGTTCACATATTTCCGTCTTCATACCATCAAAAAGTTATTTGAGGCACTACTCAAAATATCAATTCCGATTTGGAAACTGATTTCAAAATGAAAATTGAACTAATTGTGTAGATATCACCAATATTCCATGGCCTAACATCTTATTTTACATACATTTTACTTCTAAGATCTTCCGTTATCATTCCACTACCAGAAAGAATGAGCCGAAATTACGCACGAGCTCTTTTATCCTGCGACTCGATTTTTGATCTCAAAACGGCGTTTGTCTCCTTGATAGACTTCACCTGATGAATCTGTTTTCCCAAGTAAAATTTTAAAACTGTTTTCGTACTTTCGGACAAAATTGAAGAAGTGGTAAAATAGCGCGCAGGCGAGATGCATCCTGAATCCAACACTGTAACAAACATTAAAATCTAATATTAAGAATCGTGACATGTCCCAGCTTATTTAGTAAGTTATATTGATATAAAATGATTCTGTTATATTTGTATAAACTTGAAGATTGGAATAAGTAATTCCCGGTGCGTCATTTTGATACAAACTACGTAAATGATAACATAAAAGGATGTAGTGTAAATCATTGTATTGTGACATATATATGTATTTTTAATGCATTAAATTGTCATGAAAGCAATACAACTTTAACCCTTAGACAGGAACACCACACTAGAAGAGGAATATCCGTCTATGAGGGGGATAAATTATGTTTTGTTATACAGTTCGGCAACTTTTACATTTCTACATGAAGATACCATTTTTCTAAACATCGTACACGCTTATCAGTAACATTTAATCGGGTAGCAATTCAATTTATAAGATTTATATACTACTAGTAAAACGTAGCATACCAGTCACTGATAAACCTCATATTAGGGAATCAGAATGCAAACGTATTAAATCGGCGATCCTCATCTAGGTGTCGAGAATAGGGATGCAACATTGATGTTGATATTTTCAAAACATAGATTTTGTATAGACACATGAACATATTTCGTAAAAAAATGAAACATTTATAAAACCTGATGTTTATTATCGATGTGCTTGATGAGTTGTTGTGAATGAAAAGAACCGATAATCACAATTTTATAAAAAAGTTAAAATATGAAATAATATTGCATTATACCACTGTCAATACATGTGTTCGAATAAAGCGAGACTATCTTCAGCCCAAGAAATGACCCAATTTTTCTGGCATTTCCTACGTATGTCCTACCGTACGCAGAGAGGCGGCCAACGCAAGCACTCTAGGTATAAGGTCTCTCGCCCACCTTTCTGTACCCATTTGAGGAAGTTGTGACTCCATAAGATGACCCTGGGCGATAGTTTTCAGGCTTAGTTTCACTGTTATTCTTTTTACTTTCTTTTGCCGTTTTGTCTAAATCGTAATTATAAATTAACAATCACGGCCACTGTCAAAACAAATTATCTTCCGCACGAACTTGATCGATGTTTCTAAACCAGGTTTTTGAAAGATGTTTTAATTTTGAACATTGATATTTGCATTTGTATTACTTGAGCATCATTCCTTCGCTTTTCTTGCTATCCGAAACTGGGAGGGGACGCGCCGATAATTCAGCGAGTTCTTCCTTAATAATGGCAGAATGTACGCATGAAAGACGGGTATCAAACACACTGTTCAGTGCGATGATGTCTATTTGTCGGCTCCAATCCCGGTCAAGCAGCGGCTGTGAGCATCTCTCCTTTCATCTGCAGGTCCCAATTCTTCGCGGGTCTGAACGCGCAGAGAAATAGTACTAGAACATAGATCGCAAGCCATCCCTTGTTAGACCTATCTGGATATACACAGCAATAGGATGCTAGCAATTTGTTCTTTGCTCACTCGGACTCGAACTGCCTTTTTCCTTTTGTTTGTGATATTGTGTATTAGTTATTCAATTGTGCCACTTACACCCTTTTCTTCCGCTTCATTCTATCATTCCAAGCATAATATCCTTTTCTAGAGATTTTGTTCGACTCATAGTATGTCCAAAATATTTTATTGTCCATTTTTTGGCTTTGACTTTTAGAGAAAGTTCTGTTTTCTTTTCAAAATTTCGGCATTTATCTTCTTGCCCTCCCATTGTACGTTTAATATTTTCTTCCGTGTCCATATTTCAAAAGCATCTTCCTTTTTTCGGCCTATCTCAATGTTCAGCTTTTACACCCACACAACAGGATTAGAAATGCCATTTTCTCGATTATTTGGATTTTGGTCTTACGCAAGGCTTGATTTCTGACGGAACACGACGGAACGGCGTTCCTGTATCTCGCTGATAATTATTACATTATATTATAAATATATAATTATTTCTATTAAATTAATAAATCATTTTGAGCGCGTTCCGGGACCTAAAATTTTAGAAATCAATCACATGATATGCTTGCATATTTTATGAATTTGTGTAATTTTCTTTCCGCTGCTTTTTCTAAAATTATTCCTCTCTTTAGTTTTTCTGTACAGTATCCAGAATTTGTTATTGTAATTCATAAGTATTTAACTTCACCTGCCATGTATATCACTGATGTTCAGGCTTCCTTTTTTACCAGTTGACATAAATGTTGTTTTCTTTAAATGTAAGTTCATAGAATATTTAAATTTTATATTATAATATAGTTAGCTATCATAATTACATAATTCAGAATTAAGTACAAATAAAACATCTGCATAATTTTCATGACATAACATTTTGGCGTTTTCTCGAAAAGGAGTAAAGTGGACATGTCACGTTTTGAATGTTTGCTCCTCATTTCGCGCTCCTTTCTATCCAAGCCCAGCGCCGCCAGGGCACGCGCTCAAGTGTAGTCACCCTTCTGAGCTGGAAGCAGGGTCGCACCTCTGGCACACTGCTGTTCTGATAGCGTGACTTTTCTGACCTCTGCAGACATCTCGCCGCGTTCTTCGGCGGGCTGCGTGCTACACTAGAGCAATTCGATATGCCCAAGCGTAGGAAGAGGGCGGTGAGCAGTTTTCAGTGGGCGAGAACATTGTGCAGTGACGAAGTGGAGATTATATTTACATACAAGAATTAGTGGAATCATTCGCGTTTCGTTAATTATTAGTAACCGAGTATTATATATGAACAAAATAGTAATTCAAACAATAAATAACAATTATAAAAGTATATTAGTTTAATAAACATTTTGTGAGATATTATTAACTAAAATAACTTATTTAGTCGTCATTTATGAATGGTAAGCTATTGTTTTTCATTGAAAATACAGGTATAATACCCTTATAACCTTTATGGACGTCCATACCGTTATAGACGTCCTATAGAGGTATTTTACCGGTATAAAAAACATAGGTATTTGAAAAAGGTATGTAAAATACCGGTATTTAATACCTTTTCGGTCCCTGCCTATTCCTCATTGCCAGTTTACACTCCCTGGTCATATTTCGAATGACCCGGAACATTTCTTTAGGTCTCCTTTTGTTGTTATGTTCTTCCACTTCTTTGCATTTTTCTTTTTTTATTTATTTATTTAACGTAAAAAACTTAAAAACTGCGTATGACGTGCTATATTTCTTGAAGAAACTTTTGTTTATCTTGTCTTGGTCTACGCTGGAATACCCTGTTGAGTTCTCTGACTTTTATCCTTTGCTCTCTTAGCAGAGAAATATAATACTTGAAAAGAACGAAACATTAGGACTTTATTATTATTATTATTATTATTATTATTAATAATAATAATCACAATCACGCGAATGGAGAGGAATCGAAGGTAAAGTGTATATACTCGTACTATATAATCCTTTGAATCTTCACTTCGATGACTGAGTTTCCAAGATTTATAACAATTGTGAGACTCCATCTTTATATTTCATGGTGAAAATCTTGAAATATCTCTACAGGTCTGATTCAGTTTGCCCATTGTGAAACCATGGAGCAGGTTGTTACTCTAGGCACCACGCCCCAGGCCGCAGGCCGCCGTGTTTGACCGTTCGGCCGCGTCGAGGGATCCCCCACAAGGTTCGGGTGACGCAACTGGGGGGATCAGGTACTTTTTCCGAAATTTCACTTTACGCCGCTCCTATTCATCCGATTTGCATGATTGACACGGCGTTGGATTCAGGAAGCAAGTCGTCATCGCGCTATAAGCCCACATTTTTTAATTTCTTCCCGAAACTATGAGAAATCATTTTAAATTTTTTTGGGAAATATTTTTTGAAAAAACGGCATCTTAGCGTGAATTCTATTTTAAAAAGGAGTCCAACGCCGTTTACAGATCGAAAATCGGACAATTTGTTCAGACGTTATCGATCTAGTAAATTCCGTGTGATAGTGCTGCGATCTATTGATTTTTCCTATAAGTATTTTTCGGTGTATTTAGCCTTAAGGAAAGAAGTCAAATACAAATGGAACAAATGTTCCATACAGAATGTTTATCCCTCTATAATAATTGAATACTTATCAGACATGGACAAAAGTCAACAAACAAATGAAAGATTTAAAACAACGCTACAAAGAATGCCCAATGCCAACTATAGTTACAAATAATTTTGCCACCATAAATGAACACTTATAAGCTAAAGAATGGTATTTGTAATAAGATGAATATCACATTGAGGTGGTTTCGCGATATACCGCGATACAAATCAAACAACACAATTTCTAGAGAATAAACTTGTAACTCTATACCACATGTGTACCGTACTACGATAGCATCAAACACCACTTTGTCAAGATTTATCAACATACCGTTAGGACTCGCGTATGATAATTTAGGAATCAGATTAAAAGTTTATGGAAGATTTTTACGGACACGACAAAGTATTGGCGACATTTTCATTACACGAATTTGATTTGCTGATCGAAGAAAATACAATACAAATCGGCTCTTGACCAGGCTGTGTATTTAAATTAATTCTGCCGCACCCAGTAAGCTCCCGGCCGCTCACCAATAACTACGCGGAAGTGTGAAGAGCAATTAAATTATTTTTTGCTAATTTAATTAGCAAGTAAAAAGTTCTACATGACGGCATATTTCTTTCTGTGGAAACCGATGGTGGTGTCAGCTTTTTCTTAAGCCAGCTCACCATTAATTATTTGGAAGTTTTAAGAGCAATTGAATTAACTTTTGCGTAATTAAATAGTTCTAATTGATGGCATATTTTTTGTGGTACCCGATTATCGTGGTGCCAGCTTTAGAGATGTAGTTCCCAGCGTCGTTGGCACACGGTGGCGCCGGTGTCTGCTGTGACACGGCTTGAATTTCGTACCCGGAAGGAACATTCAATTTTCTCGAAAACATTTTTTTAAGAACTTAACTTTTCATTCTTTATGAAATTCAACATAAATCTAGGGTACTTTTTGGTAAAGGGAGCTTCCGAATACCTGTGAATATTGAGATGTACATATATCTACATTTTTCTTTCTACATACATCTAAATTTATTTCAACAAAGAATGAAAGAAATTTGTTCATATTGCCCAAACTTTAATAATGTACTACCAATAATTAAATGTTTGTATACAATTATATTTTTGTTTGAAAAAGTCTGTGAAAGAAGAATTTTGAAAAGAATTACTGAACATACCTGTGGTTCCTCATTCACAAAGAAGCTCAATTGGTGCCTTTCTAGGTCCAGAAGAACACCAACGGTATATCCAGGTTGGATACCACCTTCACAACGCTGTTCATGAATGCTTCCATGCATAAACCACGACCGCTGACGATCAATATACATGCTCCACCCTTTATCATCCTTACCTGCAATATGAATAACTGTTTTTAAGAAATGTCAGCAAATTTTAAGCTAAAAGGAACAGTCAACAGACAATTTACATAGCTCTTTTGAACAAGAGATTCACCTCGTAACATGGACTCAGCCCCGATAACAATTATAATGAAAATGGCGAGCTTTGAACAGAAATTATTCATTGTTACCTCCCCTGCTTTTAACTTACCTGGGAGATATATATTTTAGAAATGCACAACAAAACCACATCAATATTTCCAGAAGAACTATCTGATACTAAGTTCAAGTTATGCTCCATTTAACTTGGAAATTCCCGATGTCACTTACAGGTGAGAGAAATTTCTACCGGAACCATAAACGCTTACACAATTAAAGACATACTGGCAAAACGGGTTATTTAATATTTTGCTGAAATTGAGGTAAACAGACTTGTTCATAGAGAGAAAACTACAGATACTACAGAACATCCTTTCTCGCATTACTACTTTTGCAATTTTTGAGAATTTACAGAGTTAAACGAAAATGAGACCAGTGCCATCTTTTTATGCGTCCTTTGCTCTAACCGAGGAAAACATTTAATCAAAAAATTTGGATCCATTCCTGAAGAAGAAATTTTGAAATTATTGCGACAAGTCGCATGTGCGACCCCTCTGTCCCGCCAATTTACTACCCGACGCAGGCGTTCTTTCAGAGTATTTCGTCACGCCCAAGTGTGTGCGCGACGCCTCCGCGCACAAAGGTTTCGCAGGCTTACAGCGACTCCCCGGGCGCATATTAGCATCCCTTACCTTCATACGGAACCATAAGAATATAACGGCTCGCCATTAGTTGACGTCTTAAAATTGCCGGGCGCCATTGATTCAAATAAAATACACAAGTCGGCCCACAGGTTGACTTCGGTTTTCATTTCATATTATATGTTCTTCGATTAGCAATACAAAACTATTGTCTAAAAACAAATTCTTGGTTCTTTCCTTAATACTTCATAAATTTCAATTATAAACGTTAAATTACCAATACTTATTTATCTACCATCGCGGGAATCTATGTTGGTACGCCTTAACAAATTTGTGTTGATGTTATGATATTAGGTTAGACGTTTGTTTCGAGTTACCTGTTTATTTTGTGGAAGCTTCTGATCGTATCATAAAGTTAGATATTTTCTGTAGTTCTACGTTTATCTATGAGTATGTTTTGGCATTCTGAGATAAATTCGGAAATACTTCCCGGAAGTTTCAAGAATGAAATTGTTGAAATTTCTGAAAATGTAGTTTATATCAGAAGTTTCTTCAATGAATGATATTGAAGCATGGAAAGAAGAATTTCAAAGAAACACACAAACCCAGTGGGATATTTTAAAGTCTAAACCAAATATGGTGAAATGTGTTTGTTTGTAAGTAGAAACATAACCTGATTATTTCAGTCATGATCTTGTGGAAATTGGATTTCATAAAGGAAAGGTTAATTCAAATACTCTGTCAGCAATTTGAATGACTGATTTTAAATCCACCCATATTTCAATTATGAGCTTTTTTCTTCATATTCAGTGATTACAAAGTCACTACAGAACTGTACATATTACTTTGGTGCCTTTGTGCAAAACCATTGCACATAGCACCTACTAAGAAAGGAACAATTATCCTTGAAACCTGTGATTATAGCTGTTTATTGAAAATGATATTTATCTCAAAAAAATATTCTCATTTTAGAGACATAAGCGGAACACATTATAGAAAAAATCCTTTTGTGTTTTGGAACTGATTCTATTACTCATAAAATAATCAGTAGTAGGCCTATAGTTTTGATTTTGTAATATTTTTATAAACATTTATTTTGGGAAGAAATTAAAATACATTTTTTTTATTTTTAAGTATTTAAGATTTTGTGTAGATTTAAATAAAACTTTTAATTGAATCTGGGAGTTGAAATGTAAATCAAAATAATATTAACATTAGAGCATATCAATATTTTATACATGCTCATATTGGTTTAGATTATGTTTTATTAATTATATTTTTTTGTTCATTTCATTATTAAAGTATCCTTCATGACTTTTAAAAATGTTAATGTATTCGTTTTTGGAGGGCAATGGATTTCAAGTCCACAACTGTCAATTTTGTATTTTTAGAATTTAAGTTTTTTCATGTTTAAGTTCAGTTGTATGTAATGTAATATTTATCAATTTCATTACAGCAATATACTTTGTTCTGTTATACTGGATATTGTAATTAATACTGATTTTTAAAAGTTTAAGTATGATGATCAATAGTATAATATTAAAATTAAAGTGATTCACAAAAAAAAAATAGTTTAAAACAAAATTGAACATGAGTTGTATTTGTGTAGAATAATTTGGTCAAGACATAAATTTGTAATTTTGGTAAACATTAAAAAAGAAGAAAAGTATTTAAAATATAGTTTAATGTTTTTTTTCGTTACTTGCAACTAGAAAGTTTGTAATTCTTGTAAAGAGCCATTGAAATATTTATATTTTCTTCAGTCTTTATTGCATTGCCAATCTTGTAACAATGCTTATATGACCTTATCAAGGCTAATAACAGATTTCCATTGTTTAGTTTACACCCATCAAGTCAGTTTAGTTAAAACAGCAATGATTAAAAACCCATAGACAATTCTTCAATACAAAAATGAGATATTTAAGAAAATTGGAACCTGCAGAATACCTTTTGGAACCAGGGTTGCAATATTGTATCAAATTGAATATTTTAAAGTAGCAATATACACACATATGACACTTTCTTGTCAATGCACATTTTTGGTCTAAAACATTCAATTTATGTCATATGTCATATATAGTAGATGTAAGGAATATACAAAAATCAGAAAACATTTGAGAACAGAAAAGTCAGAGCTGCAGCAAAAATGTTCCTAACATTTTTCCCTCCCTATGTGAACTTAAATAGAAAAGAATGATAAATGGAAATACGTATTTAAAATAGAAGATTTCAAACAAAGTTCAAAGACTGAGTTTTCAATAATTTTGCCACCATGAATGAACAATTATTGAAGTGACAAAAAAATTGAAGTCTGTTATAAGTCTTAAAGGCTACATTGACAATATCTCACGAATTAACATCATACAATACTGAGGGCAACATTTCCCCAAATAAACAAGTAACACGACGTTAACATCTATCCTAATACTATAACATCACCAAAGACTTGTTAAGGTCTGCCAACAATGATTCCTACAATGGTAGACAAATAAGAATTTTTTAAATTTGTATTAGACAATGATTTGGTTTGCAAATCGAAAAAAAATCAGTATCAAATGAAAACCAAAGTCAACTGTAGGCATACACCTGTATATTTTATTTGAATCAACCGCGCCCCGCCATTTCAAGACGTCAACCAATGGCTAGCCGTAATTTTCATATGGTTCCGTGTGAAGGTAAAGGATGCTAATATGCTCCCCGGGCCGCACGAGCCACTCTTTCGAGACGGGAGGCACCCTTTCTACCCCGCCTCTTTCTTTGTCCCTGGCGATCGACGGATTGAGTACCGGAACAGTTACATTAGGGAAGTCGGTGGCACTTCGCCTGATAATCCCTTAGGGCACCATAAAATAATCAGCAGGCAGCTGGCAGCGGACACTGCCTCGTTTTCTCCGATATCGCCACGTGTCCATGGTCTCACAAAGGCGACCAATTAAAAACAGCAAGGTAGGTCGCTAAGGGAAGGGATTGCCTAGAGCCAATCGACAGAAAAAAATCAGTCGAAAGTTCCAGAAGCCTGATGATCGAACCAATCAGAGTAATAGCATCACGCACGTGACAACACAGAAATCTCCAAATGGGGTGGGGAGTAGAAAGCGAGTGAGCAACAGAGATTTTTGGAGAGCAGACAATTGGTAATAGAGACTCGTGAGAGAAACGTGAGAAAAGACACTGGTTAACAGAGACTCGTGGGAGATACGTGAGAAAAGATTTAACAGACACCCGTGGAGAAAGGTGAGAATAGACTCGTTAAGAGAGACTGGTGTGAGAAACGTGAGAGCACACACTTGTTATGGACATTTGAGCTAGAGTCATGAGAAAGAAGGACTTTATAAGATTAGACTTAGGCAACTCGTGACGGAGTCAAATATTTACTGGTGTGACTAAACAAGTACTGCCGGCCTAAACAATCCGACTACCCATCTTCACTCAATCGGAATGAATTCCGTGTGGTGGGTCAGTCGGACGGACACCCTAAAAGTAATTAAAAGGGTGAGTGAACGCAGACGAGGCGGCGAGTGGCGTCATTCGAGTTCATCAGTTCGATCTTGGTCGCGGACGGCTGCTGACAGTCGACGGGAGTACGAGATCCATTCCTGATGAGTACGGAGTCACTTCAGCCGTGCTCCGCCGGAACATCCTACTGAAATTGATCGGTAAAGGCCCGCGGGCGGACAGTCCCACCGAAGTGAGGTAATCTGATCATCGCCATCATTCTTTCCGTGCATATGCCCATCTCCATTTCATTTAAATAACAGTTTTGGGATGGAGAATTTTAAGAAACAGGTGACGAAGAGTATTTAAGAACTCAATTTTGTCAATAAACATGATCCCGCCACTTAAGACGGGTTACATATTGTATTGATTGAGTTTAAGGGCGTTTTAACAGCTAATGTCATTGGCGCCCATGTCAATTTATTTTAAGGCTAAATGTACCGAAAAATACTTATAAGAAAAATCAACTGATCGCAGCACTATCACAGGAAATTTACTTGACCGATAACGTCTGAATAAATGGTCCGATTTTCGATCTGTAAACGGCATTCGACTCCTTTTTAAAATAGAATTTACGCTACGAAGCCTTTTTTTCAAAAAAGATTTCCAAACTTTTTTAAAAATTTTTCTCAGTTCCGGGAAGAAATTAAAAAACATATGGGCTTATGAATGAAATTAAAAAAATGTGGGCTTATAGTGCGATGACGACGTGCTGCTTCCTGATTCCAACGACGTGTCAATAATGCATATCGGATGAATAGGAGCGGCGTAAAGTGAAATTTCCGAAAAACACCTCACCCCCATTTGGCTCCACGCCGTTGCGTCACCCGACACTTGTGGGCCCTCCCTCGACGCGGCCGAACGGCCAAACCCGGCAGCCTGAGGCGCGGGAGGAGGTCGAACTTTCTGGCAGGCAAGCCGGGCACTTGTTTTATGCTTTCGTCCCTTTCAATCTCAATATATTTTTCTCTACATATCAATCTAGTGATGCTGTAACACAACCAAACGGTCTCGTATCATTTGTAATAGTCGTATAAAACTATATATCTTGTCCACATATTTCAGTCTTTCTTCGACTACTATCAAACATTGTTTGAGCCATTACTCAAAATATGGATTCAAAATTTGGAACCGATTTCAAAAAGAAAATTGAACTAATTGTGTAGATATCACCAATATTTCATGTCCTCACATCTTATTTTACAAACATTTTACTTCTAAGATCCTCCGTTATCATTCCACCACTAGAAAGAAAGGGCAGAGATTACGCACGAGCTCTTTTATCTTACTACTAGATTTTTTATTTCAAAAGGGCAATTGTCTCCTTGATAGACTTCACCTGATGAATCTGTTTTTCCAAGTAAAATAGGCGAAGCTAATTTTAAAACATTTTTTTTATACTTTCGGACAAATTTGTGGTAAAATAGCGCATCGTAAAATTTCACTTTACGACGTTCCTATTCATCCGATTTGCATGACTGACGTGGCGTTAGATTCAGGAAGTACGTCGTCATATAAGCCCACATTTTTTAATTTCATTCAGGAACTATGAGAAAAATTAAAAATTTTTAAGAAATCTTTTTAAAAAAAATGGCTTTGTAGCGAAAAATTCAATTTTAAAAAGGAGTCCAATGCCGTTTACAGATCGAAAATCGGACAATTTGTTCAGACGTTATCGGTGAAGTAAATTTTGCTTATTTTGGTGCTGCCACGTGGTGGCGACAAATTGAACTAGTGTCGGTACAATTAGCCATAAGACCAGTACACAAAGGTGCAGAGCCAATCTAAAAAAATAAATAAATGAATGGAAAGTAAAGTCAAAGTGAAAAGGAACGTTCCTAATACAAGAGGGTTTGGCAGAAAGGAGCCAGATAATTACTTTAAAATCACGGACTAAAAGCCAATAATTGGCATTATCATCTTCTCTCAAAAAAGGCTTTAGAATATTGCTACACAATATTGTAGTGCCAAGCTAAAAAAGGAAAATTAAAATTTTAAAATGCAAAGCAAAATAAAATTGAAAAGGAACGTATCTGAACGTAAGTGAATGCCACTCTGTTTGCCATTCACTGCGGAAAAGGGTTTGGAAGAAAAGAACCAGGTAGTTAGTTTAATATCTCTGAGTAAAATCCAATAATTCGAATTAACATCTTCTCTCAAATAAGGCTGTAGAAATTAGTCTCTTGTAAAAAGCTTGCAGAGAGAAGGTTCGTCATTTCTAAGAATCTCCGCTAGGGTGCTAGCAAGGTCATGCCTTCGACGGCTATCTCTTATCTTCACACAGTGCAAGAGAACATGCTCCACGGTAAGATATATTTTGCAGTATTCGCATATAGAGGGTGGGTCCCCGTGGAGGAGATCACCGTGGGAGAAATGACAGCGACCGATCCGGAGGCGTGTTAACATGATCTCGCGCCGAGCATCACGAAATGAGGAAGACCAAGGATTTATGGAATCCTTGATTATCGTGAGGTTAAAATATGAGTTATGCCACTCTGTTTGCCACTGCGGATAGAGCGTTTGATAAAGAGCTTAGTGTCTTCCGTGGGGACTGTAAAGATGTCTAACTCTCTTTTCTTCGTGTCGGACTTTGCTGCCTGGTCAAGTATTTCATTTCCTCTTATTCCCACGTGCTCAGGAACCCAACAAAAGACTAAAATATAGCGGCGGACAAATAGATGATGGATTTGGTGTTGGATGGTCATCCTCTGATGGTCACAAGAGGAGGAGGAGATGCTTTTTGAATCACTGCTGATCACTACTTTCCTTAATGACATTGATACAGCAAACTCAAGTCCAAAATGCTGAGGAGAACGTCACGGAGGCGTTTTCAGGTATGTGTTTCAACATTTATGTATCTGGTATGGTCATGGAGCAGAATCTTTCGCACAAGCGACGCACAGGAGAATTCGTCCATGGAGAAAAGGGCATTGTAATCTTCCTCCACGTGACGAGGAGTCTAATTTGCAGTTTTCCATTTTTCTTTTCTTTTTTGAAAGCCAGGAGGATAGTGTACGAAGATGGTCATATGCTCGTAGTGATAAGTCAATTCTTCGGCAATATCTTCTGGAGATGTAAGGAGATTGCCATTTACCAGGAGCCCTAAGATAGATGGTCCACCGATCTGTCGGACCTTTCGCCACACTGTTTTAGGGGAAGTACCGCAAGAGAGTGATGAGATATCAGCTCTCCAGGGCGCAGCCTTACTTTCCCGAATGGTCAATCTAGCTCAGGCTCGGGATCTTTCATAATTTATTAGGTTATCCATGGATGGGAACCTACTGAGCTTTGTCAATGCCCACTTCCGATCACGCACCGCAGTGGCACAGTCGGCATTCCATCATGGCACAAGTGGATGTTGTGGGTGACTCGACGACTTCGGGATGGCAAATGAGGCCGCACGAAGAACTGAGTCACTAAAATGGGCAACCATAGCACCAATATCGTTGAGCAGTTTTCCGATATCCGTATTTCTTTCTCGAATGTTTCCCACTCAGCTCGGTGGATTAGCCAGCGAGGGTGGGCAACGTTCAAGCTTCGTTCGAAGTTGACCAGAATGGGGAACTGGTCACTGCCATGCAGGTCGCTAAGAACATTCCACTCAAAGATTCTGGAAAGAGAGGAACTTCGGAGAGCCAGATCTCGAACGAGAAAGCGTTTGAAGTCACGGAGAAGTGTGTGCTTTCGCCAGTACTTAGAAGATTTACATTCTGGTAATCAATAATATTTTCAAATGTATTGCCTCTCGGGCTCGACCTTGTGCCACCCCAGGCAGGGTTGTGGGAGTTGAAGTCCCCCACAATCAGAAAAAGGGCGAGAAACTGAGAAAACACCTCTTCCAGTTCTTCTTGTGACATGATTTGTCCACGCGGGATATAGACGTTGCAAATAACGATAGAAATATTGCGGAAATTCACACGAACGCACGATAACTGAAGAGTGGATCGTACGTCTATTTCCTTAGACACCCGGGAGTCTGTGACAAATGTGCCCACTCCGCTATGAGCACGGAGGCCATCGTCAATGTCTTGCCTGTAACAACAAAAGCCGCAAAGAGAGAGGGAGTGCTCAGGACTGAGATGTGTTTCCTGCAGGCAGAAAACCACGTGTCTCTGCAGAGTCATCAGCTTTAATTCATTCAAACGAGAACAAAAGCCACTGAGGTTCTAGGAAAGGAGAGCCGTAATTTCTATGTGTTAAGTTTCGGGTTTCTTTTTCTTTTCTTCCTTCTCTGTTGGAGAGTGATGCCCTGGTTCATGTGGGGCTCCTCGTTCCCTGCACAGTCGTCGTTGCTACTGCTAGAGAGAGTCGTATGTGTTGGGAGACTACAGTCTTTTGATACAGGCGATCTAGATCTAGAAGTAAGGCGTGTTGGCCTAGGTTTCTGTTTATGCTTTTGTGTGCATCGAATTATGTACGCTTTTCGTTCCAGTCTTAGTTTTCGATGGGACAAGAAATTTGGAATCTGCATCACCGCTGTAGTCTTCAAAGGACACCTGACAGGCAGCATCGCGCACAGAGGTAGCTTTAGGTGTATAGGTTTCGGAATTTAATTTCTTCTGTTCACCCACGGTGTCAGCGAAACTTCGGGCCATGTCCACTAGATTTCGCGTCTCGTACCGACGACGCCTCAGGAAAGGACACTGTCAGCTACTCTGTTTTTTTTTATCTCTCTCCCTCAGATAGGTAGGGCACCTGTTTGAATTGGCCGCATAGTCTCCTTCATAGTTGACAGAGCGAAGTGTGGATGTGCAGGGATCTAAATTGTGCTTGGGTTTTCCGCACTTTGAGCTTCCGCCCTCGGCCATGCACTGTTGTTGAGAATGGCCAAAGCTCCGACACTTGACGCAGCGCACGGAGTTTGGTACATTATGCAGCACGTGGAGATTATAGAAATCGTAACTAATCTTATTTGGGAGAAAAGGAAGATTGAAAGTCAGAATCAAGGTAGGAGTGGGGATCTCTCTCCCACTTTTCTTTCTCTTGATCCTAAACATCTCCATTACGCCCCGTCTCTTAAGGAAAGATAGGAGTTCCTCTTCGGTTTCAGACGCGAAATCGTGGTTGACCACTCCTTTACAGAGGTTAAGTGTAGGGCGAGTGATCACTTCCACCTGGAGGCCGGAAGTCTGCTTAGTTTTCGCTAATTTCTCGATCTGCTCGTCGGTGCGCGCTTCAAAGAGAATGGTACCATTCCTCTGTCGCACGACTGCTGGGAGATACCCGAAAGTCTTTTCGATTTCTCGCGCAAGACGGACCGCGCTCACAATTTTGAATGTTTTTTTCTTCTTTAACGCATATAAGCACATAAGAAGACAGCGGTTTCTTCGGTTTATCCTCTTCTCTAGAGAAAAAGCTATTCAAATCGACTATCTTTCCATAACATCGCCTCTTCCTTGCGGAAGAGGGCAGGGATGGTAAAAACTGAAACTACATGAGTGGATTAGTCCGTGTGAATAGTAATAAATACGTTTTTACCAATACTTTTGACATAAGAAGATCGGTAAGGGGTCATAAATTATGTAACGCTAAAGAGAGGGGGAGGGGCTATGAGGCAACGTTACGCTGCGTTACATAGGGAAAGAGGGGAGTCATAGTTTGGTGTTACTTAATGTGGATATTTCATTTTAAAAAATTTTAACGTTTGCTGAAAAATTCCTTTTATTCTGTCTTATACTAAAACATTAACACATTAACAAACGAATGTAATAAATTAAAGTTATGTATAACTTGTTACAATAAATGAAAATACTTTTTTATTATATTTATTTTACTATTATGTAATGATCGAATCTCTTAGATTACGAAGAAAATATTCAAATCTGATCTATAGTACATTCTAGAATCCAATTAAATTAACGCAGTAGACTCGGGGCCCATGCGTCATTCACAACGGCGTGTGCACAGCTTGTCAGTAATTTTCTTGCCTACGCATCCTTCATTTTAAAAAAAATTGTCCTTGTGATGTGCAGTCCGCTTCGTCAAGTATTTCTAACTTAATTATCATGAATTTTAATATTTAACACAAATCAAATTCAGGAACTAGTTGTTCTTGGCTTATAATTGATTTTTATTTATTGAAGTTGGGGAGGGGGTCTTGTCGCAAACGTTACGTAATTAGCACGCATTACAAGGGAAGAGGGGGTATTCAAAATACTTCACATTTGCGTTACGAAATTTATGGAGAGCTCCTAAAGACATATTTCAAGACTACACTCGTATTTGATTTGATTTAATTATCGTCAAATATTCGTCGTTTTCTAATTGTAGCATCGCGTTACCAAAAATCCGTGTAATATATACAATGCAAACATGCCAACTATTATGAATTGGCTGCAGACATGCGGCATGCGAGCTATTACGGTTATTACTGCGAACCTCGCGTTCTCTAGCATATTGTTCAGATATAAAAAGTATTATTGTGTAGTATTCTTTACATTTGAAAAGTTTTTATAGAGCTAAATGTTGTGGAGTCTTATTTATCATTCAAGAGATCGTCAAAACGTAAGAATTAAATTATACTTGTACAAGCCTTATTAACTAAACTACGTTGCAAGTACTAAAGTAAATATTCTAAACAGTTTATTAACATTATTTGACAGGCTTTTTACTTACCTAACATCTGATCCTTTGCCACATCAATGCGAGCAATCCCAAAACTGGGATCTGTATCAGAATCATAACGATTTATAGAGAATTCCCAGTAATGGATTCCACGCGAAAAACCAACACTTCCAAGGGCAACACGGTGCTCATAACCTTCACAAACCACAGTACAATTGTCTTCTGAGAAATGGAGTTCTGAAGGTCCCAGACTTGGATCAAATGTAAACCATGCCACTACAAAAATAAATAACAAAGTCAAACATTTGCATAAGAGGACAGAAATTGAATATGTACCAGAGAAGTAACAAAATAAAAATAATCGCAAAACTTTACTTCAATACTTGATTAATCACGATTCCATTTTGGTCACAAACCTGCAGCAACAAAATTATAAATGTGTAGTATATTTATACATTACTGGAGATTTCGAAGAATAAATAAAAATCTATAAAATGAAAGACTATATAAAATAGTTCAAACGCACACGCCAATTAATTTCTCCTCAGGGGACATCGCCTTGTAGTAGCGTGCGAGCGGGGAAGCTGGCGTGTTCCAATGATGTAGAAGGCTATGCTGGCTGTAGCACACTCGAACAGGCATGTCTACTAGGGTCACACATGCCGAACAGGCTGAAGTGGAGAAACGAGACAAACACGTCCCACCACGGGCAATACCAATTCTTCTCTCTATTCCATGTCCTATGCACCCTACGTCTACTCGATTTCCAACAGAGATACAGTCGTATACTGAGGTATATTTTCTTCAGGTGTGACATATTTACTTATGCAACACACTGTTAACTTTCCTATCAGGTCTGCCTTGGCCAACCTTTGTTTTTCGCCCCCGACGCCATTAGGTTTCGTGGGCTAGGGAGTCATTTCTTTTTCATTCTTTACCATTTAATTAGGTAAGTCTTTGAACAGTGAGAGGGGCCTCGATAGTCGCAGAGAAGACTACCCCTCTAGAGCACAAGCTCGATAACAGAACCCCTGGTCTTCCAGGTTGAAGGTTTGTGCATTGGGCTTGCTCCCTAATACCAGTAAAAAAATTCAAATTCAAAACATCAATTCAACATTCGATTTCATTTCCTTTCCTCCTTTTTCTTAGTTTGAGAGAGAACCGCAATGCCAATTTTAAACTTCGCCAATTAAACAAAAACTTTTAAAGTTTTTAAGCCCTACACATTCCGTGAACCAAAATTCAAAATCCTTTTTCCCGCACAATTTCGTTTCAATAACTGACCTATCCGAGGTTGAGTATTGACTCAACCTCGGACTCATTATGCTACGCGTTCAGAATTCTTTCAAATTCAGTCAGCCTTCATACTGCTCGTGTATATTTCGCGAATGTTCATTCCCGCCTGAGATATGGCATAATATTCTGGGGAAACACATCTTATAGCTCCCAGACTTTTAGATTACAAAAACGAATTGTACGAATAATAACCAAATCCCACTCACGTGATTCATGTAAGCCTCTCTTCATTAATCTAGGAATTTTACCATTACCTTGTCTGTTGATTTACGAATCAGTGGTTTTTGTCAAAAATGACTTAAGGGCGGGAATATATTTTCAGAAAATGTCGAAGTCTATTACTATAAAACTCGACGTAGAAATCATATTCATCAGGTGACAGTATCAACAGCTCATTACAAAAAATTCACATACAATACATGTACATTATTTTACAACACTTTGCCTGATGACATGAAACAATTAAATTCGATAGAAAAGTTTAAATCCCAAGTGAAACCGTTTCCGCTGCATAACTATTTCTATACAATTAGAGACTATACTGAGTATCGCAAGAAAAGTAACATTAATTTTAACAATGATACATAATGCATTATTTACCATTTGGACTGCATAAATGTGTATAAAGAACCTGTAACAAGTATTGTACTGCAGCCTCCGGGTCAATGACCCCCATCTCGATCAGGTTTCGCGTCCAGTTTCCCTGATCCATTGACCAAATGCTGAGATGGCTCCTTGTTTTGCTTCTGGTCATAAATGTAACTTCATTATCTGTGCACGTCTTCTAGAATGCATTGGGAAATATAGTTATTCAAATTATCGTTTCCATGTTGTTGCGGTAGGAAGTATTATTCCTTGACGAAGGACATCATGGATAAGAGTCCAAAATGTATTGCTTATGTATCCTTGAAAATAGATTGTATTACACGAGAGCTTTTTTTTAAAATTTTCAAAATTCATGTAGTACATGACTTAGTGTAGGAATCACAGAATTTTGAAAATGTGCACAGAATTTACTTCTCCCCATAGCACGTCATGCGCAGTTTCAACTGTTTTTTGACGTTAAATAAATAAAACGAATTAGATATACATATTAGATTGGGACCCCAAGAATTATAATCGCTCGTTGGGATGATAACGTAATTCGCTTAGCAACGATGTAATCACAGTGTCAATTGTAATTTCAATTGTCAACAGTGTCAACTGTAGTGCTAATCACAAAATTGTAATATTGAATCGTTACTGTTTGATGATGACAGTAATAAACTATTTAACTATGGTTAATTGAAAAACGGTTCTATCAAAGCTAAAGAATCTTATTCTTAAAAAATCACAATTTTTTTCTGCTTTGATTTCTGACAACAGTACATTATATATTTATCATATCAAATCAACGAACACTAGTCATTCATTATCGTTCACAATATCGTTTCAAAATATTAAGCCCTTTCATTCTATTTAACATGACCCATAATAATCTCATTATTGCGCTAACATATCGTTAGAGAAGTTTGCTCGTTTTTATCTCTTGTTCAGATTCATAATGGAGGGAAATTGTCACAATATGTGTGTTGCCAAACATTCTATGCCTTCTTGGAAATGCCTATACTTCATTTTTATGTCAATCATGAGCAATCAATCGCGAGATTGCTTCCATAATTTCCTTCGTTTTTCTATCATTTGGAGATTATGACATTGTTGGTAAAAACGTATATTATTAAATTTTTAAATTGTGCCAGAATTAAATAATGTGGGATCGCCTGGATCTCACGTCAAGGTTAGCGGCACGATCTGCCATTGGTTGCGCTGAGGCCGGCAGGTGCCATCTGACGGTTGAGGGACGTCACATACGAGTCGCGCGCTTAGTCACGATTGTGTTGTGTATGAAGTTGCGATAGAGAACTGACCGTAGCGGAAGAGATACTGGGAGACTTATGTATGTGGAAGGTTTGTGGGAAGGGGACCGGGGCACGCTTATTCTAAATATCACATAACAGTTGATAATGTTGATAATGAAATGTTACTGTTAAAACGTGTGTATTTCATTCAAAGAGTTTTCACCCCCTTAAATTTTGTAGGGGGCTGTGGACTCGTGCCGACATCTGAAGACATGTGGTGATATATGAAGAATCGTGCCAACATACGAAGACACGTGGATAAATGTGAAGATTAGTCCGAGATCTGAAGACGCCTGCTGATAAAGATTCGTATAGTGATTATTAAACGTGTGCTGTTAGAAGCAGCGTGTTAGTGGTACTTCTCGACTGAAACCGTTGTGCGGTGATAACTGTTCTATACCAAATCAAGAACATAGACAATTTGTAACACAACAATTTATTTTATCCCAATCTCCAAAGAATTAACCAAACACAAGCATGCCAAAATCTCGATAACCGGAAGAATGTCCATAAGCCAGGTCGTTATACAATGTGGTACAGTCCAAATTCCAATAATCTCTACCTCAACACAAAGCACGTTCACCATAAAGTCTTTCTCCCAGTCGCGACGGCTACGCATCCAAGTTCAGAGTGGCCGAGGCCTCCAGCACTGCAACCCTCCGCTCGGTGTCCCCTTCCCCGCCGGGGAGGGGTGGCTGCTCTGCCCCTTCCTGTAGTAGGGGCCCCTTCCTGTTCTCGGTCGCCGGGTGGCGACGGGGCGCGCTCGCTGCTCCCTCTATCCGCGGTGCGGGTACTTCCTAGTCCGCGACGCCGCCGACGGTATTTCCGTAGTGTCTGTTCCTACAGATACTACAATAACGTACGTACAAGATAGTACGAAACGAATAGTGATGAGGCTCGAACGAAGAAAAACCTAGCAGGCAAACTTTTCAACAACAAAGATCGTGTTAAAAGATAATTTGGGAATGATAAAAAGTACGAACAAGTGATATTATGGTGAAAAGAAACGGGAATACACGGATATTCAGCGATTCCAACGGCCACGCGCCAGAACCACGTGTGTGACAGTATCGCACAAAACACAAGATGAGTGAATCATTAGTTAATACAATACTTGTATATGGCACATAAAACAGTTCGTGAGCTGCGAGATGTATTAAGATTACGTAATTTGCCAGCCAGTGGTAGTAATAAGCGAACTTTAATTCCCAGGTAAATGAATGCTAATAGCAACGGCAGTTCCAATCAAGATCGCACCGATCAAAGAAGAACATATTCAAGATCGCGACGGTCAAGATACTACTACGGCGGCGGTCACCATCTGATACATCAAAACACACTGCCAGTATGTAGTGAACGAAGAAGCTTGTCGGAAGAAAATAATACAGAACGAACTGAACAGTCATATCACAAAGCAATGCGAGCTATTAACGTTACATTTCATGAAGTTGAAGAATCAATATCACTATTCAGTGGTGAAGTGCATAGTGTTCAAGAATGGATAAATGAAATTGAGGATGCCGCACACAATTGTGGATGGACAGATGAATCAAAAACTATTTATAAAAAGAAAAAAAACTTCTGAAAGGAAGTGCGAACTTATTTGTGAAATACGAGCGGTGTAGTACTTCACAGAAATTGTTTATGAGTTGATTACTGAAGGAGTTAGCAAAATCAGGCATTTCAACGAACATGAGACCTGTGTGACGTCATACGGGTGTAATCAGTACACAGACGAGATTGGGTTGTAATAACAGCAGGTTTATTCACAATTTAGACAGCAGTCACAAATAACCAATGCACTGTATACAACTAACTAAATAGACCCCACTGCTAGGAGAGATATTTACAACGGATACCACACCGCAACATACTACCTAATGTTTCGCCGTGCGTAGAACCGCCTGCCCTGAGACCGACTACATGTCTCGCTAGTCACGACAATAACTGCCGGCTCCTTCGCAGCGTGCACGCACGCACTTCTCACTGACGACCTACGCTGCCGATGCCGCTGTCTCAAAGAAGGAAGAGCTATTGTTCTCACAGCCCTTAAATAGCCCTCGCGACGCCGCCCGCCGCCTCCATTGCCTCCGCCCTAACGCCCGCACACCCCGTCGGAAAAAACCCGTGCGTCATAGTTTCTCCCATTGTCTATGCATCCGGTGCGCACCACGCCGCGTGCCCACGCAGGTTTTAGCGACACGACGCTACAAACTCCTATATACCCCCCAGGAATTTTTTCGCACTTGCAACAACACAGAAGAAAATTCCCCAAAATTTAATGCCCTAGGCTAGTTGGCTCACATATTAAACATATGCGCCTAACCTAACTAATTACATCAAATGCATTACCTTTTTCCAACCCTACTAGCCTACCATACAATTCCTAATATAAGTTTAATAACTACAATCATCTATTACCCCTATTTCCTAACGCTATGATGTGGTAGCCAAGAATTTTTTTCTACGCTCTTCCAAAATATTACAACAAACAAATCCACTATATAACCCTTCCAAATATGACATAAACAAATCTGCAATATAACATTTTCACCAAATTTACAAGCATGCACACCTTGACTTGCGTCACATCACGACTATATACAGTTTTCAATTCTTCTGTGAGTCTATATCCATTACACATATATAAACTTACTAATTGCTTTACACATTCAAAATTTAATAATATACAATTTATCTTTATCTTCTGCGTGAATATAATTATGCAAAAGTTCATGAATTTAGTTGATTTCCTGCAAGTCCGTTTTGCTTCACTCCTTTTCACTTTCTCGCACAACAACACACTATGTCACTGATGCTGTCTCGTGTGTTTTGTCTTGAGACACTTGCTTTACAACAGTTTCACACTTATGAACTGTGTCGGCACTTTCTTGTCGCGCACTCACATCACACGCGTTGCCGAGGGACGTACGTCTCTCTGCAAAATCCGACACTGCCTGGAGCTGATTTTCGTACATACGGCTAAGAATGTCAGCGTTCACATTCTGACTACCCTTCCGATGTTTAATCTTAATATTCAGATGCTGAATTGCCAATGACCATCGCATCAATCTGGGATTATTCCCGGAGCATTGTTGCAACCAAACCAGAGGATTATGATCAGTTTCTACCTTTGGGCAAACATTCCCATCTAAATAATGCTTTAATCGCTGTAGCCCCCAAATAATCGTCGCACATTCTTTCTCTGTCACACAAAATTTCATCTCCGAAGGAGAAAACTTCTTACTAAGAAATAACACGGGATTTTCATTCCCTTCCTCATCAAACTGAGAGAGTACAATCCCCACCCCTCTGTCGGACGCGTCGCACTGCATTAAAAATTCCCTGTTGAAATCAGGCGCATGAATGACCGGTTCACCGCACAGAGCTTCCCGCAGTTCTACAAATGCCTTTTCACACTCTTGCGACCATGCTATTTTCCCTTGTCGTGTACTTCCCCTTAACAAATCTGTGAGAGGCGCAGCATTCTCCGAAAATCTCGGCACAAAACGCCTGTAATAGGAAATTAATCCCAGAAATTTTCTAATTTTCTTTTTGGTATTCGGTCTCGGATATTCCTTAATTGCGCATACTTTAACCTCGTTCGGCTTCATAAGACTACTGCCAATTTCGTAGCCCAAAAACATTACGGTTCCGCGGGCAAACTTACATTTCGCCGGCTGAACGTGAAGTTTCGCCTCTCTTAATATTTGGAATACCTTACGTAAATGATGCAGATGATCCGACCAATCAATACTGAAGATTGCGATATCATCCATTTAAGGAATAGCAAATTCCGAACAATCCTGAAGTAATGCCGCCATTAATTTACTAAACACATAAGGCGCATTCTTAATCCCAAAAGGCATACGTAGTGGTTTGTAACTTCCGAAATTTGGGCAGAAAGTGGCATATCTCTGCGCTCTTTCCGTCATCCTAACTTGCCAAAAGCCTTTGCTCAAATCACAAGTAGATATTATTTTCGCAGCTGCTGCCGTTTCGATTCTCTCGTCTAGACTAGGCAGTGGAAAATATTCGGTTTTAATAATTTTATTCAACCTGCGATAATCGATACATGGCCTGGGTTTCTTGCCTGGAGCCTCTACTAAAATCATGGGCGACACGAAATCAGAATCCGAGCTTTCAATGATTCCGTCCTTTAACATTTTAGCAATCTCCTCTTGTAAAATCTTACTCTGTCTCATAGACGTGCGATAAGGCGCACTCCTAACCTTCGCCGTATTGTCAATCAGTTCGATATCCATTTCTACCTTCTCGGTCAAACCTGGCTTATCAGAAAAAAGTGTCCCTGTATTCAACAATACATGCTTTTAGTTTATCATGCATTTCCGGTGTAGCATCCGTACCTACCTACCAGCATTGCCTCGACATCGAAGTCGCCCGCTTCTAGTTTTAGCGCATACTTATCGATCGCGTCATCCGTTGCCTCACCTTCATTTCTACTCTCCGCAACAAAATTTACGTATTCCGTCCTTTGATGATACGGTTTCATCATATTCACATGATAAACTTTCCCGGAACTCTTATTAGGTAATCTTACAACATAATTTACATCTGAAACCTTTTCTGTGACTTCTCCAGGTCCCATCCACTGAACTGACAGTTTTTTTGCTCTATTAGGAGCAAAGATCAATACATTGTCGCCTACACTAAAATTTCTCACAACTGCCTTCTTGTCATACGCAACTTTTCTTTCCTGTTGCTCTCCCTCTAATCTTTGATGCGCTGTTTCCCTAATATGCTTCAGCTTCTTCATTAGTTCAAACACATATTCAGTCACGGAATTACTCTCTGGTTCATTTTCAACAATATTTTCGTACAAAAGTGTCACCGGTGTCCTCAATTTTTTTCCAAATACTAACTCTGCTGGCGTATACTCTCAAGACTCGTGAACCGACGTTCTCATAGCAAACAATATTGCCGGAAGATTCGTCTCCCAGTCACCTCCTGCCTCTAAACATAGAACTTTGAATAATCTATTCATCGTCCGATGTATTCTCTCTACCGAATTACTTTGCGGGTGATACGACGAGCTATGTACTAATCTAATTCCAATTTTTTCTGCGGATTCTACCATCAGGTTGCTCGTAAAACATGTTCCCTGATCCGTTTGAATTTCACGTGGAAATCCGGTCCTGCTAAACAATTCTCATAAAGCCTCTATGATAGTGGTCGTCTGCAAATCCTTTATAGGAATGGCCTCGGGGTACCGTGAAGCTACACAAATCGCTGTTAAAATGTGTTTCGCCCCAGAACTACTTTGCGTAAACGGCCCTACTGTATTAATGTTTAGTTTAGAGAACACTTCACTAAATGTAGGCACAATAACTAAAGGTGTTTTCCTCTTATCCCCACCATGACCTACTATCTGGCAACTGTTACATGTTTTAACAAATCTCTCCATTTCCTGGAAACAGTTAGGCCAGTAGAAGTATCGCGAAATGCAGGCTTTTGACTTCGAGCAACCTAAATGACTCGAGGCCGTTTCGTGACAAACCCGTAAGATTTCTCCGCGATAGACCTTTGGCACAACTCACATTTCGAAATTTTCTCCATTCTTACTTGGCCGATTCTTGAAGAGAATATCATTTCTAACAAAATAATATTTTCCTAATTCTCGATTTACAGTTTTAAACGACCCATAAATCTTCCTGATCTCCTCGTCTTCTTGCTGCGCCGTACGAAATTGCTTCGCGTCTACTCGCAACTAATTCTTAATTTCACCCGAGAGTTCTGCTTCGTTTTCGCTCCCAGTACCTATCGCCCCTGTGTTTTCCTCTACCTCCACAATACTTTCACTCACCTCCGTCTCCACCGCCAGTAAGACCGATTCTACTGAATTTCCTGGCCCCGCCTGATCAGTCTTTGCCGCTCTGGCACGAGTAACCACTAAATTAATTTCTTGCGGTTCTACAAAGCCTTCTTTAACCTCTTGTAATAACAACATACATCGATTGCTGACAATGTAATACGGTAATTCACATTCCTTAGGTACAACAGCAGCCCGCGTAATTACACGCCCGCTCGGCATTTCTAAGTCTATTTGCGCCACACGTAAGTTCTTAGGAAATTACTCTAAAGGTTGACTAATCCAAATCGATTCTCCAGTTAAATCTGCTGCGTCTACTAAATTCTCGTTGACCAAATCAAAAGAAGCCCCAGTATCACGAAGAATCAATAAGTTCCGTCCGTTAATATTTCCGACGAATGTACGTTCTCGAAACAATTCACTCGCTTCAGGCTCACACACGTGATTCGCGGATTCGATCTTTTTATTAGGACACTGCCTAGCTAAATGTTGTTGCGACTGACATACAAAGCATTTCCTAACAAACTGCTTCTCGAATTCAGGCCGCGCCGCAACCTTGTCCTTCTTGCTCGTACTCGGAATTTCCTTCCCCGGCCCTGCTGTGACCATAATTTCTACCGGCTCTTTCTATTTGGTCTGGAAAGATCCTGACCTTTTCCACCTTTGCCTATGATTTTCGTACGCGTCTAGTTTCTTCGCGAATTCTAAAGGATTGATAAATTCCGCCCACGAATCGATAAAATGATCTCGCATTTCCCATGAAATCTTCCGCTTCATCTGATCCGTAACTATCAGATTTAATAACTCCTCGAACGTGCGTACGCTAAACCCGAACACCCATTCTCTCGCGTAATTTAATAATTCTCGAGCAAATATGCCCCATGTGGAGTTATTACTTTTGCTGTGTTTAACAAACAGCTGACGAAATTTTTCCGCATCAAATCTATACAACTCTAATAATTTCGACTTTAATGCCTCATAAGTCCATTCGTCCTCCTGTTCGTCTAACGTAATCCAATTGTTCACATTATACTGCAACAATCCAATTAAATGAACAGCCCATTCGCTTTCGGGTACTGTCAGCTGTCTGGACTAACTTTCATAGGCACTTAAATATGTCGTGATCTCGTCCTGCTCACCACGAAATCGACCTATAATCTGCCCTATTTTAATATTTTCCCGATGCGATTCAACGCGTGCCTCGCCACGTGCTTCCGCGCTCCCTCCTACGCGCGCTCTTTCAACATCCCCTTCAATTCTCATTCGTTCTAATTCCCTATCCTTCTCCCGTTCTACCCTCGCCCTCTCTTCCTCGATATCCTTGCGATGCTGTTCGCCCAAACCCTCAATAAACTCCTGCTCATAATCATCATGGCTGGTTATCAAACCTTTTAATTTAATCACTGTTTCCGTCCCGTCTACTGCAATACCCAAATCATTAGCAATTCTAATCATCCCTTTTTTAAATCTAGTTAGGTACGCCATAGCTCCAACCAGTGCCATGCCTCACAGAAAAACGTACTTACCCCGTGCGTTGTCTGCCGGCTGCTTCTCTCGTTCTGGTGCTCGTGCGTAGTCCTCGTGCGTGCTCGTACTGGTCAATACTTCTTTATTGAAGCGTCGCTCCGTCCGCAGTATTTTAATCACTCCGAGTTGCTATTGGTTGCTATTAACCGTTTCTCCGTTCCTAACAACTCGTACTAAAATGACGCACCACGTGATGCTAGGTAAAGCATACACGCTTGCATTACCTCAGCCCCGTTCACTTACGCGGTGCCTACAACGCTACTCTTGGCTTGCTCGAGCCCCGGATTCTCTTAATCCGCTGCCACCATTTTAATCAATACCTACTGCAACAACGCCCACAGCAATGCTTACCGGGTTCTCTTAATCCGCTGCCACTATTTTAATCACTCCTTCTGCTGTGGCGTCATACGGGTGTAATCAGTACACAGGCGAGAGTGGGTTGTAATAACAGCAGGTTTATTCACAATTTAGACCGTAGTCACAAATAACCAATGCACTGTATACAATTAACTAACTAAATAGACCCCACTGCTAGGAGAGATATTTACAACGGATACCACACCGCAACATACTACCTAATATTTCGCCGTGCGTAGAACCGCCTGCCCTGAGACCGACTACATGTCTCGCTAGTCACGACAATAACTGCCGGCTCCTTCGCAGCGTGCACGCACGCACCTCTCACTGACGACCTACGCTGCCGATGCCGCTGTCTCAAAGAAGGAAGAGCTATTGTTCTCACAGCCCTTAAATAGCCCTCGCGACGCTGCCCGCCGCCTCCATTGCCTCCGCCCTAACGGCGCACACCCCGTCGGAAAAAACCCGTGCGTCATAGCTTCTCCCATTGTCTATGCATCCGGTGCGCACCACGCCGCGTGCCGACGCTGGTTTTAGCGACACGACGCTACACCTGCATCATTCTCTTAACCATCCTTTGCGCTAAGGTCCATATTTGATCAAAAACCAGTCGAACGGACGTTTTGTCGTCATTCGATTTTTCGGTGTCAACGACCCACAAAACAATTCTGGTTACATCACGTGTTAGAGGACTTTTTCCACATTTACCTACTGGATTTATCCACTTTTTCGTTGCCAGGGTCCAGTAATAAGAGTTTTTCTGCCCAAAATTCGCCACTTTTTCAAGCGGCTTTACACAACCTTCTCTTCACTGTGTAAGCGGTATAGAGAAAGTAAAAAGACAATATGCCTGTAACAAGTAATGTACTTCAGGTTCCGAGTCAATGACCCCAATCTCTTTTTTTCAGTTTCCCTGATCCATTGAACAAATGCTGAGTCCTGTTTTGCTTCTGGACATAAATGTAGCTTCACCATGCCCACGTTTTGTTGAGCCTCCTTTTGCTAGTAGCGGTAAGAGTCGAGACGGGGGTATGGGTTACTATTTTATTAGCAATACACGAAAATCAGATATGCAGTTTGTTTATCGATGCAAATAAGTTTTCCATAACTCGGGAGCGTAAATTTTTGGTTTTCAATATTCCTAATCTCGCTTTTTTAAAACCTTTTACATTGTTCAACTATAGTTAAAAGTTGAGAGGAGATTCTGGGGCTGAAGGAAACGTGCGCAGATGGTACGTTAGTTTTTATTGTCCTCTGACTAAATAAATCAAATCAAACTGGTTAGTGCAATGTAACAGTCTCGGGACTTACTTATACCATCCAGGGAAGCATGGAGTCCAGAATTCAGTCGACCTGCCATCATTTTGATATCGGCGAGCAGTTTAAAATCTCTTCGCATTCAAAGCAGTCTTTTGGATTACTTATTAACTACGTATTTTATTCTTACATAATGCTTTAAATGGTGTCCGAGTAACAAATGGAATAAATCTGCAACCTCCAGTGGGGGCCTCATACAACTGTCGTACTCCATACTTCAGTCATTCACCAATATGGGAATTAGTACATTCTCTCATTGACTGAAATGGTGTAAATAATGGAAGAATTTTTAACATTTCTGTCCAAGGCTTTCGAACGTTACCATCTTCCCAGTGCGAATAAACGTGTGATTAGAGTGCACAGACGATTGTGTCGGAGGGCATGACTATGCACTATTTCTACAATCATTAGTAGAGTAAAATCGTTTGACCACGTTCATTGGGGCGTTAGTAAATCCTGTGATTTCTTGCTCGAAATGGCGACATGTATTATGTTTAAATACATGAGCTGGCAAGTTCTTTCTCCATACAACTCACCTCTGTTCCGCAATTTCTTTGGAAAATGACACGGTATTTTGACTTTGTAAAGAAACTCATTTGTTAGTGAACTGCCATTTTACTTCCTTCCCCGGGCCAAGAGCCTCTGACCCACCTATCAACCCTTCCTGTCCCAGTATATACTGACAAAATAGAAAAGAACTTACCTTCTGCAGTCTGTAACCCGATTAAGTCACTGTAATCCCCTTCACCAGAACTGTTGAATGCTTTCACTCTAGCATTATACATAGCATTGAAATGCAGCCCATCAACTGTGCATATAGTTTCTTTCCCACAGTAGACTTCCTGAAAAACAAAGCACATTATCATGAAGATGCACGAGGAGGAAAGTAGAATTGCAGCGTTTTCCAGAACACTCTGTAAGTATGTATGTAATTATGTGTGCATGTATGTGTAAGAGTAAATGTCTACAAACGCCGTGTGCCATTTTTCATAAATGGCGCACGGCGTAAAACAAAAATGGTCGCCATTTGTAAACCAGGTTTAATAAAAAAAATTAAAGAAATTTTTGAACAGCCAAAACAAAAGGAAATTTTCATACAAAGTATGAATTTTGTTCGAGATGGTCGAGCGACCAGTTTATTAAATTCTGGGCCACTTAAAATGGATTGTCCCCGACACGTTGAATTGTATTATTTCATCTCTGAAGAATTATATTACATGTATCACGTTCGTCTCAACTATGACAAACGCAACTTCTTTGATGGTAGGTGCGTTGTGACATCCGAAATGCTGTCCGAGTGATGTTTTTTGGCTCGTATTTGAATTGCGTAATTATCCGCCAGTAATTTATCAATTGAAGTTTTGAATAATTTTTTCAATGCATTGTGTTGGTGGGAAAATGTTTGCAAATAGGACATAATGCGGCATTTGGTGCCTGGAATTGCATAGCAGCGTTGATCACCTTGTGCATCACAGTCACCGATGAAATGTATTTGTAGAAATTTATGTTCTGCGTCCGAAACGGGTAGACACGAACTAACACGGTGATATTTCCGAAAGTAGGCATATACTGATTTTGAAAAATTTTGTCGGCTCCAAAATGTCATTTGAAATTCTGAATTTTATTTGCGAAGTTTAGCAAAAAGGGTTTTCAATCCAGTGAGTCATCTGAAAGCAATAACAAGGGATCAGGTGGTGGATTCAAAAGTCGACAATTGAACTTCGCCATTCGCACAGCTCATTCTTGGTATTTCATTGATGAACTTAAGTGAATCGCAATGCCCACAGGCCTTATCCACTTTGCCGATATATGCACTGGGATGTATATATCGGCTAATATAGGCATATATCGGCTATATACACCCCGGTGTTAACCCCACTTTTAATTGAACACATTCATTTTCAGTTTTACCCACATTTTACTTTGCATGAAAAAAGTGTTTTAGCTTGGCACTGCCGCAGTGCATACTGCCTTCAAAGTAATTTGACACCGGTGTGGATGACCTTAGCTGTCGAAGCGTCCAAACCTTAACCATTCAACACCATCATCCATGGTTACTAGCGCCTTTCGCTTGCATCCATCCGCAGTCCAACCGCCAGAAAATCATCTTACTCGTGGCGTTAACACCGGGGTTGTTTTTAAGTTTTCCCAGTCCCAGCAAGCCACGAAACATCAGCATCGTTTCGGACGCTGAACATAATACTTTGAAAATGACAGCAACAGTTCTGTGCACTTATTTTAGTCTTTATTATACATTTGTACACGTTGTTGTAGCACCCAATATTTTGATTTTGGAATTTAGTTACAAATTATCATTTTTTAATCCCTCTAATCCTGAAGAGGAGAGAGCTGAATTCCTAGAGCTGAAGTTATATGATTTTTTCGTGCCTGGGGCGGTGTTCTAAGACACAGTAAAACAAGTCCGGCAAATCTGGGTACAACCTTTCCCCATCATTCCCCCACTTATTCTTCAACTGTGACGGAATTATTTTCTCATAAGCTGCCAAAAAGTATCGTCTTTCCTTAGCGTATGATATACTTATGCAAAATATTAGAAAGATTAAAAAAATGATAATTTGTAACTAAATTCCAAAAGCACAATATTACAGGAAGCTACAACAATGTATACAAATGTATAATAAACACTAAAATACATGCACAGAACTGTTGCAGTCATTTTCAAAGTATATTTAAAGTGAAGGTGATTTAAAGGCGGGAAAATGAATTTTTTTAACTGCAGCCCAGCGGTCGATAAAATCTGAAAAAAAATTCACAACAATGTGTTTTAAGAGGAACATCTGAGATTTTTTCGAGCCTGTTCCGTGATTCTATGACACAATAAAAATTATTTTTCGTTATTTTTTTCAAAAATTATTTTTTTGTTTTTGAATTTGGGTCCAAGAAAATATCAAAAAAGATTTTTCTGATAATATAAATTGTATTCTTATTTATCACATTTTTCAGTAAGATAAAATAGTGTTATGTTGCTGAAAAAAATTAAAATTAAAAGAACACGTTTTTGGCTGTAGATAAGTGTGGGTGGTGGGGCTGGGGCTAAGAAACCTTCAAAAATATTATTTTTTATGTTAGAATTATAATGTAACCACTCATACGGCATTTGGTTTAGGGGAACGTTTAACCATCTTGTCCGGGGGTACCCTTTGTTAAAGAAACATGTTTAGGTGTTTAAAAATGTATAAAGACAACTTCGAATGTACAGAATATCAATTAAAAAACAATGCAATTTATATTTTTTAAAAAAAGTGTAATAAAGGTTTACTTAGTATTACAGACATGTTCTTGGAACAATTCACACGATCTTAAAATCAATATTTGAAGTATTTATGCAATCTTCCTTGCGAGTTTGCTTTCCAGTTTCTTTGATAGTCATAAAACATTAGAAAAGCTTTTTACTTTTGAGAAATCTACGTGATGTTGTCCAAGCGAAAATACAGGATCGGGTAAGCACAACCCTACTCTTTGCAACATTATTTAACTTTATTACCGAACAGAGAGGCACACTTGTGCAATTCAATCAAATATACTATCTAGTAATTAGTTTAACTTCAGATACACACATTCACACGTTGCAAACGCTGCACGTCTCATTCTTTAGAGACCTCACTGATAAAGATTGGTTTCGTGTGAGAGCGACAACCTCATCCATACTACTGAAAATAATGTAGGAGAGGATACATTCTTATGGGCTTACAGCCTACACATAAAAACTCACAAGCTTCAGAAAAATATGAAACCCTACCGAAAATTAAAAGCTAATTTTAGGCTCCAGCCCATATTTTCCAAAAATCAGGGATGTATAAAGAGAAACCTGTAACATACGTTCTTATGAGCTAATATACTTCCCGTAAGTGAAGTACATGTTATGCCGCGGTGGCGGTGTTTCTCCCCCGTTGGAACGTGGGATCGCCTCGGCTTATGGATTTATTTCTCCTCCAAGAACCTATCCCAATGGGAACAACCCCAACCGCGAGCTCTAACCTTAGGACTACGTGAGTTGTAGTGTAGTGAATGTGAGTGTAAGGGGTGGAGGAGCAAGAATTAGAAAGGAAAGATCGCGCATCAACCATGGCCCATTTGTTAGGGTACTGGTCCGTTATTGATAGGAGAAAGCACGGAAAACTATCGATCTGAGCAGCTGGTCGTTAGAGTTCTCCTCCATAACACACTGGGGCAAGATCCCGAAAAGCTGACCGAAATATGAAAACGTTATCCAAATTTAATGACAATTTGCATACAATGATTCTGGGGCACGCTGATTATGATTCCAATATCAAAATGGCAAATAACGGCGGATTAAAAATGTAGAAAGTCTACATTTGCAAACATTAGAAAAATGGCGGATTAAAATTTTAAACACTTCTAAAAATGTTTCAATCATTAGAATAATTAGACAGCACAAAATGCAGAAATATCAGCATTTTTTACATTTCAATAGCTAAATAGTAGAGAATGAAGTTTTTACAAATTTCGAAGTAGAACTGTGGGACTTATAACTGTTTACCACATTTAAAAAATGTATCATTTTGTTTCAAAATTACTTACGTAGGTTTAAAATGTTTTTTATGTATTTATAACATATAGCCATTGAACTCACCATCACGATTTTCGTCCATTTTGAATGATGAAAATTACTCAAAATCGAAAACTTTTACACGTATTCAAAATAACGGCTGATTTACGACCTTTGTGTCGTGTAACCGCTACTCGCTCAACGGCCACGCATCAATGTGAGGCCTCAGATCTTTTCTAACCGTGGAATTAACAACTCTGGGAAACAGTTTACCCAACTGCTTCTTTCAAATTCCCTAAATAAAAACGTTTTTTTTTCTTTTTCGAATTTTAGGCAGTTTTTCGGGATCTTGCCCCAATGTGAGGCAGGTCGTTTTCGTTCAAGCTAATGTAAACCTCCACCGTCGTGATTCGAATGCTAGAACGTCCCGGTGGGTGATACTGCAGAGGCAAGTAAACAACGCTAGATTTGGGGGAGGGGTAAGGTTGCCTTATGGCCCCCTCCGATCCGTCACTGACTATGCAAACAATTTGCTTGCCGTAAACAACATTGTACATTTTACGTATAAATTTTATACTTTTAAAACTCATTCTCCGGTGAAATCTAATTTACCAATTATTTCTGTAGAAACAATCCTACTAATGATTATAGCAGTCAACGGGCACGGAAACAATCTATAAGGCGACGAGCATCAATCACACAGAACAGCCATTGCCAAAAGAGCTCGACATACACGGTAAGCATACGGGTTTGGTCGTCATCCAGCATTTTATATTCTGCATCAAAAGGCATTTTCTCTTCTCTTTTCAATGTAATACATATCTTAAATTTTTATCACTACACAATAAAATATGTTATATATATATATATATATATATATATATATATATATATATATAAATAAGAGAAATACTAACCCGAAAATCACCATTCATCCCATCATCTAATTCTAAAACATAACCTTCAATGCATGAATTCATTGGTGGTTGCCATGCAATAGTAACACTGTTATTTTCGGCAGCACATTCTTCTGGAATGACAACTGGAGCACCAGGAGCTGGAACAAATTTAACGTTCTATTACAACTGTACAATTAGCACAAAACAAATTTGATGCCGACAATATGCCTTTTCCAACTTGTGAGTGCGAAAATATCACAAAACGTCATTGGGCAGGAGAAATGTTGCAAAACTTTTCACTTTAGTACAGGAAACCATTAGATTTTCATTTACCACGCGTTTTTAGAAACATTTCAACAAGTCAACATGCAATGGTGGCAGTAGTACCTTATGTGTAGCAAGCAATGTGAGAAGCTGTTCATTTTCTTCTCCTGGGCTGAAGGAACTTCCAGTCGGCTTCCTGTCACGTTTGGTATAATGTTGTACCGTATTTCGACTATCCCACAGGCAGAGGAAGCAACAGAACATGGTAAACCTCCTTGTAAACCCATCGACATACTGATGAAGTATAAATCCCTACAATGTTCCTATAATAAAGATTGTACTGAATTGCTTATACGAAGAACAGCATTTAAATTTCCATACGTTCCTTTCAAATCAACAGAGTGAGTGACGGGAAGGGTGAGTAATGGTATAGAAAGTTTTACCAATGTGCCATAAGATTGCCTTCAAACTGTGCTAGGATGCGACGGTAAATAAGCGTCGTTCCGAAAGCCTGTGTTGTTGGTTCAATTTCATCAAGAGACGATTTACATCGTTACAAAAATACCATAGGATCATCTATGAAAAAACATTGTTCCAGATCTTTTCTTCTCGTTCTTTAATGGGAACTAAGAATCAACATTATTTTCCAAATTTGATTTTCTTCCGATCTCGATAGTAACTGCTTTGATTTTGGGTAGCGGAAGATACCTAATGAGATCATTTAAAAGGATCGAGTAAATTCGGACTGAGTAATTTCTGGGATTTCGTATTAGAAATTTCGGGAATATATTCTGACTATATAAAATGTTCTAGTTCTAGAAGACCACTACTTAATTCATATTCCATTTCTTGAAGTACATTTATTTCATTTTGAGGATTCGAAACCTGTAACTGGTCGCCTCGAGGCACTGGTCTTATTGCAGACCGCCATTCAGGATACACTATACAATGTTAGGAAGGTTAGACAGTCTAAGATTTATTATCGGCCGGTGTAGTTTCCTAGGGGAAACAAGGTTTCGGGGGGGTTTCACAGGGTTGGGTAGTTTTATATGAAGCTTCTTTAAGAGCATACGGAGACGGACACCCAGGGGATGGGGTAATGACGGTCTAAGCGCACATGAAGTCAGGTGAGTTGGATGGAGGACTGCTTGACGCGAGGGAGTATCAACATTGGATAATTTCGCGCCATACGAGGCAATCAGAATATCCCGCCTTCGGCTCAGGGATGGTTCTCCAGCCTCGGCCAAGAGGCATTCGATGCGACTCGTGCGGTAGGCGCCTGTACTAATCCTTATGCCAGCATTGTGTATGGTATTTGATGGCCGGAGGGTTGATGGAGACGCTGACCCATACACTATGCATCCGTAATCCAAGATAGGGCGGATGAGAGTTCTATACAAACGCAGAAGACAAACCCGGTCTGCGCCCCAAGAGCTACCAGTAAGAGTGCGAAGGAGATTCATAGGTGATACACATCGGCCCTGTAGTTTACGGATGTGTTTTCGCCAGGTTAGGCTCTTGTCGAATGTGAGTCCAAGGAAGGTTGCGGATTCAACGAATGGAAGCTGCTGTCCTCCAAGAAAAAGGTCGGGGTGATTATGGAGGTGACGGATTCTGCAAAAGTGCATGCAAGTAGTTTTTGAGGTAGAGAACTTGAAACCTGTTTCTTCGCTCCATTCCTGCAGTTTGTTGAGCACAAGTTGTAGTTGCCTCTCAATAACGTGCACGCTCTTGGAGGAGCAAAAAATTGCAAAATCGTGAACGAACAGTGATGCTTTCACAGGCTCCCGGATAACTGATGCAATACTATTGATAGCAATGGCAAACAGAGTGACGCTCCAAATTGATCCCTGGGGAACACCGTTTTCTAACTGGTGACTAGAGGATAACACGTCGCCAAGGCGGACGCGGAAAGATCTTGATGAAAGAAAACCTACTAGAAACAAAGGGAGCCGTCCCCTAAGGCCCCAAGTATGCAAGGTGCGAAGAATACCGTACCTCCAGGTAGTGTCATACGCTTTCTCTATATCGAAGAAAATTGCTACCACGTGCTGACGTAGCACAGTGGAAATCTACGTAGCGAGGGTGACTAAGTGGTCCATGGTTGACCTGTGCTTCCTGAAGCCACATTGGAGAGGTGTAAATAGGTGCTTTTGTTCCAGGAGCCAGACCAGACGTGTATTTACCATTCGCTCTAAAAGCTTGCACACACAGCTTGTGAGCGAGATTGGGCGGTAACTTGAGGGGGTTGTTCTGTCCTTTCCTTCTTTAGGGATTGGGAGAACGATGGCTTCACGCCAAATCCTTGGTATAGCATGTTCAGCCCAAATCTTGTTGAAAATGCCGAGGAGAAACGAACGAGCGTTTTCAGGTAGGTGTTTCAACATTTGGTTATGTATCTGGTCTGGTCCTGGAGCAGAATCTTTCGCACAAGCGACGGCACAGGAGAATTCGTCCATGGAGGAAAAGGCATTGTAATCTTCCTCCATGCGACTCGAGAAGTCTAATTTACAGTTTTCCATTTTTCTTTTCGTGTTTTGAAAGCCAGAAGTATAGTGTACGGAGCTGGAGATTAGTTCGTAATGAGAGGCCATTTCTTCAGCAATTTCTTGTGGAGAGGTTAGGAGATTGCCATTTACTATAAGCCCTGAAATAGACGGCGAAGGGAGTCTTCCACCGATCTGTCGGACCTTTCTCCACACAAGTTTAGGGGATGAACGGCAAGAGAGTGACGAGATGTAGGCTCTCCAGGACGCAGCCTTACTTTCCCGTATCGTTAATCTAGCTCTGGCTCGGGATCTTTTATAGTTTATTAGGTTTTCCATGGTTGGGAACCTACTAAGTTTTGCCAATGCCCTCTTCCGATCCCGGACCGCGGTGGCACAATCATCGTTCCACCATGGCACAGGGGGGTGTCGTGCATGGCCCGACGACTTCGGGAAGGCAGATGAGGCCGCATGAAGGACGGCGTTATTAAAATGGGCAACCATAGCATCGATGTCGTTTGGGCAGTTTTCCGACATTCGTAATTCTTTCTTGAATGTTTCCCACTCAGCTCGGTGGATTAGCCACCGAGGAGGGCGAGCAATGTTCAGATCGGGAATATCGAGGTTGACCCGAATGGGAAAATGGTCACTGCCATGCAGGTCGCCAAGGACAGTCCACTCGAAGATTGTAGAAACGGAGGAACTACAGAGAGCTAGGTCCACGGACGAGAATGTGTTAGAAGCTACGGAAAGTGTGTGATTTCGCCAGAACTTAGGAGAATTAAGTTCTGGTTATCTATGATATTTTCAAGTAACCTGCGTCTCGTGCACGACCTTGTGCCACCCCAGGCAGGGTTGTGGGCGTTGAAGTCTCCCACAATGAGAAAAGGTGTAGGCACCTGAGAGAGCACATCTTCCAGTTCTTTTTTCGACACGACTTGTCCAGGCGGGATATAAATGTTGCAAATGGTAACAGAAATAGTTCGGAAATTTACACGAACGCAAGATATCTGCAGTGGTTCGTATGTCTATTTCTTTCGATACCAAAGAGTTTGTGATAAACGTGGCGACTCCGCCATGGGCACGGAGGCCATCGTCTACGTCTTGCCTGTAGCAACAAAACCCGCGTAGAGAGATGGAGTGCTCAGAAAGGAGATGTGTTTCCTGCAGGCAGATAACCACGGGTCTATGTATAGACATTATTAACTTCAATTCATCCAAACGGGTTCGAAGGCCATTTATGTTCCATGAGACGAGAGCCATAGTTTCTAGTTAAGTTTTTGGTTCAAGGGTAGGTTATGTATCAGGTTTCTTTTTCTTCTTTTTCCTTCTTTGTTGGAAAGTAATGGCTTGGTTCATGCGAGGTTCCTCATTCCCAGCAGAGTCATCTTGACTACTGCTGGAGAGGGTCGCATGTATTGAGACACCACGGTCCCTTGAGACAGGCGACCTAGATCTAGCAATAGGGCCTGTCGGCCTCAGCTTCTCTTGATGTGTTTGGGTGTTGGTTGAAATATTTATGGTTTTTGTTTCCGATTTTGTTTCAGGCTGGACAAGAGATTTGGGATTTGCACATCCGCCGATGTCATCAAAGGACACCTGGCAGGCAGCATCGCGCAAAGTGGAGGCTTTAGGCGTTTGGGTTTCCGAATTGATTTTATGTTGACCCACGGTGTCAGCGAAACTTCGGGCCATCTCCACGGGGTTTCGCGTCTGGTAACGGCGTCGTGCCTCCGGAAAGGAGACTTTCTCAGACACCCTGATCTTCTGGATCTCTCTTTCTCTTAAGAAAATCGGCCACTGGTTGGAATTAGATGGATGTTTTCCACAACAGTTAACGCACTTTGCCTCGGCGGAGCAGTTTGAGTCATTACAAACCTCCCTTCCACAGTGCACGCAGATTGCTGCGCTCATGCAACGAGGTTGCGTATGGCCAAACCTCTGGCATTTAAAGCAGCCCAGAGGGTTTGGAACATACTGCCTGACACGGAGATTGTAGAAGCTACACGATATCTTCTCTGGTAGCGATGGACGGTCGAAGGTCAGTATTAGAGTGGAGGTAGGAGTGGGCACCCCCACCTCCGCTGAATCCTGAAGATCTCTGACACACCATATGGCTCGAAGAAGGCTTTCAAATTTTCTTCCGATTCGGTAGCGAAGTCTTCGTGGTTTACCACACCCTTGCAGAGGTTTAAGGTCGGGTGGGCGGACACATGCACCTGGAGGCCGGCTATTTCTTTGAGGTCAAGGATCTTGCTGATCTGTTCGTCAGAGCGACATTCGAAAAGAATTGTGCCATTTCTCTGACGGGCCACCGACTGAAATATACCAAACCTTTCAATTTCCCTGGCAAGTTTTATAGGGCTGACACTCTTCATAGTTTCATTTTCTCTTTTACTTGACATGACGAGAAAGCGGGGCTTAGTAGGCCTGTCTGACTCATTACAGAAAAAACTCTCAAGATTTACTATTTCACCAACAAATCTCCTCTTCCATATGGAAGAGGGCGGGGGTAGGTTTTTTATCCATTAAGAGGATATCAGATTCATCCCCGTGGTCCCCACCCACCACGGAGCCCAACAAGGGGACACTCCATCGGAGTGCCAGGGTTGCCACGGGGATATAGTGGGGGGTTACCACAGCGCTGCACCGCCGTGGATCCCCCGCTCACCCTGGAGTTCAGTACAAGACCTAGTCCAAGCCGGTTGATCGGGAGTGGGTTAGCTCCCGACCGCCCGTCTAGAAGAGTCCGTAGCCAAAGCAAGTGTATCGAGACCTACAAGGAATGTTCCCCAAAATACGTAAGAGCACGTATCCCTGGGTGCCAAGAAAAAAAAGGAGCACGAGGAGAGTAATTGGGAAACAGACAGGCCCCTCAACCGCCAGGACATACATTCCCTCCGACACGGGTCGCCATGCACGGCAAACACATGGGTGGGCGTTCAGCATACAGAGGGGGCCAGTGAAATAGAAGAGGGAGACGAAAAGAGACAGGATAGTATAGAAGAATGAGAATGTACAATGGGGAGAAGAAAAGCGACTTGTGAAGGAAAGGAATACTTGAGAGCCCTGTCTGTATCCCCCCGTCAGGACGTGGACCAACCCACCTCGACGGGATGCGTCTGTGGAATTTTGGTGTAAAAAAAACGTAACAGAAGTTACTAGGATTGTGAGACGTGCGAGGCATGATATATCACAATCTGCAACAAAGTCGTTGACTGATTCAGTTATCAAATACTTTGAATTATGAACTTAGGAAGTAAAAATGGAATATATCCTTATTGAGAAGATGTTAACAGGCGATACGATAAACTTCAGTGCTCACTCCCCTTTTGAGATGAAAGAAATGTACATCTCGCGGAAACACTGATGAACCACTGCAATAGAACCTTTTGTAACATATACACAGGTCTTTCTCATTGGGCGCACTCGCTAGGACTCAAATTCTGGTCGGTTCGCAACACCGCCTTATCTTATTTTTGCGACGGGTACCGATATGATTCATGTTACGCATCACCCAAGGAAAGTCCACCGATAGTTCCAGAAACCAAGTGCCGTGAGAACAAAAAAGTACGATTATAGCGTGACAGCTAGTGCTTTTAATTAATGGGGGGGGCTGCATGCAAAAATAGAAAATGAAGTACCTTAATTACTTATAGATGAGCTCTACACGACGAGTTTTGTATGTTGAAAATTTATTTATGACCCTTTCGTTAAAATTTGTTATGCTGTTGAGAACTGCCCTTTCTATGGATAACATTGCCAGCGCAATCAATCTTTCTTCTCACATGGTACTTCTAAGATAACTTTTTATCCGTTTCGTAGCTGAGAAACATTGCTCTGGCTCTCTAGTCGTTGTTGGGATATAGTTACAGCAATTCTCAAGAGCTTTTCAACTTCTGAAAAAGATGACTTCAGATTGTTTGAAATAATAAAATGAAGTTGATTTGCGCCTGATAAATTTCTAAATTCTCCTCTTGAATAAAGAACAGAAAGCTCCGTATGAAATTTCTCCCTACCGAACATTTTATACAACTCCAGACATTCTCTTAACTCTTCCTCTGGAAATTTTTCGGTGAATTTGGCGAAATTGGATGGAATTACTATTGTTGAAATTTGAAGGTGTTTTCTGAACTCAAATCGCATATTAGCCTGGGTTATAATGAGATCACAGACTTCTTTGGCAGTCACTACTCGCGTATTACTTTCTTGAATATGACGTCGCTTGTTGACACTGTTAGGTTCACTGCGTTCTCTAGTACTTCATTTCTGACTCCATTAACTGCTTTAACAAAGTTAGCAATACAAGAACGAATCTCCACCATATCTGCCTGGCGACATTGCAATTGTTTGTATAAAATAACATGTGGCGTGATATGATGGAAAAAAGTTATCCAAACAAATTAAAATCATCTTCAAGAGTCTTCAGTAGAGCAGATGCTTCTCTTATGGTGATATCACTTGAAGATTCTGATTTCATTAGAAATTGAAAACACTCGATTAAAGCTTCCTTCTTTTCAAATGTGGTGTTTACTATTCACGATTTGAAATTCCACCTTGTCAGTCCGGCAGCAGGTATTCTCTTTTCTACACAATGTCCAATGCAGTTACTCTTTGCGGAGATCAGGAAAAGAATGCTGGAATTGATGATAAATTCGCAAAGAAAATTCTTGCTTTGGAGTTCTGTTTAGCTGCTCTTTCCATAATGATATTTAATTGGTGAGCGAAACAGCGAATAAAATAAGAATTCGGATACAATTCTTTGACTCTTGTCTGCACGCCACTGACAGCGCCACTCATCACATGAGCACCATCATATGTCTGTCCGATTAGTTTCTCCTTTTTATCTTTTAATATGTCTAATTGTGCGACAATACATTCTGAAATAGCCTTTGCATTCTGTCCATGAATAAAAAAGCCCCTGAATCTTTCCCTGACATTTTCTTTTGAATCACAATATCGTAATACAATAACAAGCTGAAAACCATCCGATACATCGGTGGTTTCATCAGCCATAACTGCTAAGAAGTCTGACACATCTACTTCTTCCAAAATACCCTCTCAACAAACCCTCCAGCATACACTGCAACAGTTCAACTTGAATAGTTTGTGATGTGTCTTTAAAAGAAGAAGCGCTCTCTAAATGTGATTTAAACACGGAGTCAAGTTCACTCGTGTATGCAACTAAGTTCATAAATATCCTCCGATTTCCAGACTTGTTACTTTCGTCGTGTCCTCTTAGGGCTAGTTCGTTTGATCCACAGAATTTAATACAGTTTAATCTACATAGCACTTGGCGATTTTTGCTCACTTGATTGTTGTGATGTTGTATGGATTCCTCAGAGGCTTTTCTTAATCTCTTACGTACATCTACTGAACCCAGAAGAGCCAAATCAAGAGCATTGTTAACATGCTTTTCCGATTTTTCATGTTTGTGTATCTTTTCAGTAAGTTTCTTCAGTAAGTCACACATACCTTTTTCAGTCCACGTCACAGTTAATGGATCATCTCCAAAAAGAAGACACGGAAAACAGAAAAGCGCATTTTGGGACTCGCAACCACACAACCATTCGTATTCTTTTTCGGATTGAAAATTCTTGTATATTGTTTCTGACGGCTCGTGGCAGATTGAGATATGTTCAATACCGGTGTAGGTCTACGGCGAGCTTTTATATCGCAATTTTTTTGACGAGTTAAACTTCTAAATTTCACAGTTTTTAAATACTGAACAGAATTATTATTGGTATCCTCTCTAAACACAACAAAATAACAGAAAAAAATACAATATACAGCACCTCAGCTATGTCACACGTCCGCAAGAGCTTTAAAAATCGTGTAAAACTTCGTGCAAAACTGAGGAAGGGACTGCCCTTCTTGCAGCCCCTAGAGTCCCAATATTGAGAAAGATAAACAGCGGGGGAAGTGATATCAACTATGCCCATATTCCGCTGCACGCAGCTGTGACTGCCAATCCCAGGGAGGGAAATGGAATTGCCGCAGAACCCCGCGGAAGCTTTCGCAGTTACACACACACCAGCAATGGGTTATATTGGTCGTGTAATTGAAAGAAATACTGTTTCACATTATATTTTAATGTCAAACAGAAATAAAATAATTCTGACGTTGGGGGGGGGGGGCTGCAGCCCCGCAGCCCACCCTCACTAGCTGCCACTGATTATAGCTGAACTGTAAGAGAAAAGTGATACCATATTTGAAATCGGTAAATTCATCTCTATTCGAAAAAATGATTGGCTTTTCTGGCAAAAAGAAAACCAAAACATTACTGACCTATTATTAGATCTAAGAAAATTACTTTAAAAAATCGCCATAAGGAAAACAATATTTGAAAAAAAATCTTTCCTTAGTGTGCTACAGCTGCAAACGAAATTTGAAAATTATACGTAAAATAATTTTGAACAAATGGTATCTTGTGGGAATTCTGATTGGGTGTTGTTGACGTTCTTATAAGAAGAAATAAAAGAGGTCATCTTCGTCAACATATTAGTTATATACTAATATGTTGACGAAGATGACCTCTTTTATTTCTTCTTAAATGGTATCTTTATCAGATAAATAGAAAATTATGGGAACTTGCCTGCAAACGTTCAAGAGTCGTTTCCAGAATGTTACTTTCATCCAAACTTTTTTGCCGGAAGTATACAAATTAGTATGTCTAGTTTTAACTGAACCATCAAGCACAACTTCAGTTGAACGGTCATTTTCCACCTTGAATAGAGTGAAATCTCACTACAGATCAACTATGGGGCAAGAAAGACTATCTTCGTTGTCAATGACGTCGATTGAAAAGCAGTGTACTTTGTAAACTTCGTAAAGATGTTCATGAACATTTTATCCAAACTGCTTTGGAGCGATTTCTGAAGAAATCTCGACGAATAGAGCTGACATTCTAGTAAACTTGGTAAGTACATTTAATTCTCCAGAATACATGAATGATATGTAGGTTTCCCTTTGAAGAAAAACTATGACAGAGGTAGCTTCCACAAAGCGCGATATACTTAAAATAATGCTCAGGTTTCGCCACTAGGGTGATCCCTTTCTTAATTGGCTTAATTTACAAAACATTATAGAATTACTAAAACACCAATTGTGTGAAAATTGTGTGAATAGAAGAGGTGAGTACTTTGAAGAAGGCAAAAAACAATCTGTAAAATTAAAAACTAGTTGTTTTTGTTATGTTCAGAAAAAACACTCACTTTCCAAACAACAAATTTATTTACCAGAAACGGAAATATTTACAATAGGTCAGAGAATCATTTTGCACACTCTACCAAAACCACTGTTTCTCCAATCTACATCTCCCGCTCAGACTGCCTTCTCGGCTGACGTCCCGTCTTGCGCTCCTCCGCCACGGTCCTGCCCCCGTGTGCGCTCCACCGCCACGGTCCTGCTCCCGTGTGCACTACTCCGCCACGGTCCTGTTCCCGTGTGCACTCCGGATCCAGACTGGCTGCTTGCTTCTCCATGATGTCAATAGTTTTAACGGTCTGCTCCGGGGGTGGAGCTCTTCCGTTTTGTTTTCCAGAGGATGGTTTGGTGTTCCTCTTCTCTTTTGCGGGCGCCCTATGATTGTCTCATTTTTGGGCGCCCGCATGGTTTTGATAGTGTCAGTTTTGTTTTGGCTTTTAGCTGCTCCCTTTTGGTTGGTGTTGTCATTTCCCGTTTCGCACAGGCTAACGGTCTTCTTTTTCTTTCTGTTTATTTATTTAATTTGTTTATACATTTATGGGTGTATGTATTTACAATGGCTTTGGTATTACAATAATCATTTTCTTTATAATCTATTTCTCTCATGTTGGGAAAATATACACTAATATTTAGGTTTTGATTTTTAGGTTTTGCAAGTTTGAAAAGTTAAATACACTAATTTGGACTTCGAATACTACTGTTTTAGAATGTTTGGAGGAAATTATGTGTACACTAATATTTGAATTGAGAACACTTCAATCTTACAAAAGTCTGAAAATATGTAGATTATCTTTTGAACCTATCATATGTACACTAATATTTTAAACTAAGAACATTACAATATTACACTTCAATCTTTGAACCTATCATATGTATACTGATGTTTAAACTGAAAGCACTGCAATCTTAGAAGGTCTGGAAATATGTACGTTGTCGTTTGAACCTGGGATCCTATAGTTTTACATGTTAACATACATACACTATTATCTAAATTTACAAACTACGATTTCACACTTGGGGCACTACAGTTTTACAATGTTGAAATATATACATTTTGAACTTACAAGCTACGATTTAACACTTGGGGCACTACAGTTTTACAATGTTGAAAAATATATACATTTTTGAACTTACAAGCTACGATTTCACACTTGGGACACTATAGTTTTACAGTGTTGAAAATATATACGCTTGTTTGAATTTACAAGCCATGATACTACACTTGGGCACTACACTTTAATAATGTTGAAAATGTATGCTGTTTGAATTTATAACTACTATTTCACATTAGCATATTGATGGGTGGCAAGTAAATACATTTGAATACATATTATATACAATACAATGTATGTGATAGAGAATTACAATAGAACACTCAATACCTACAGGGGCTGTTCCTTATCTGCGGCGCATCTGCTGTGGGAGGTGCTGGGACATAGGAGTGTGTTTCTTGTAGGGGATTTTTATCATGGAGGTTTCAGGAAGATGATGTCGGAGGGGAGTTTTTTAGTTTTATGTCGTGATGGTTTAGTGTAGTATTGAAGGTATGGGAGAAAGAGGGGATGTGTGTTTGTGTCTGTGAAGATGGCTTGGATTCTTTCCGTGGCAATTGTGTGGATAGTGGATGTGATGGTTTTGACGTTGTGCGAAAGTAATACGTTTACGTAAGCTTCACCAGGGGGCGGTTTCAGGGATGTTCTAATGAAATAATTTTCCGCCCTTGTGAGAAGTTCCCGGGTTGTTTGAGGCGCTGTCGCCCAGACTTCACATGCATACAGCCCTGCGCTTCTGATGCAGAAGTAAAGATGAATTTTGGTTTTATCTTTAAGAGAGTGACTTCTAAATAGTGGCAGTAGTGAGGTGATTCGCCACGTCATCTTTTTCCGGGCTTCTTTAATGTGGGTTCTCCAGGTGAGCCTTCTGTCAAAGATTACTCCTAGGTATGTTATAGTGTTTTGCCACGACAGAGTGTGTGCATCTAGGCGGATGGAAGCGATTGTGTGCGTGTTGTGTTTGAGTTTATGTGTGAATATTATGGCCTGACATTTCCGTGCATTCAGCGCGAGGCCGTTTTCCGCACTCCAATTCGAAAGAGCGTTTGCGGCACGCTGAAGCCTTTTTATGGCAATGTTTATTCGGCTGTCTTTTACTGCATATGCTAGGTCGTCAGCATATATAAATTCTTCCACTCCAGCAACGGTAGGCGCATCATTTAGGAAGAGGGAAAATAGAAATGGCGAGAGAACGGCGCCTTGGGGGACGCCGGCTTCAATGGGTCGGGCTGAAGAAGTGAATAGTTGGTATTTAACTGAGAAATGGCGATGAGGTAGGTAGTTAGTGATTAAGTTGAGTATGTGAGATGGAATGTAGGGGCGTAGTTTGCAAAGAAGTAGAGGATGGTGGACTGTGTCAAATGCAAAAGAGAAGTCAAAGAATAGAGCAGGAAGAGAACAGTGGCGATTTAGAGTTGAAGAGGCGAAAAAGGCGAAACGGAGCGCCTGCAACGCAGAGGAGAGTTTTTTGCGAAAACCGAATTGCGTCTCCCTAATGATGCCTTTTATCTCGAGGTCCCGTTGGATTCTCTTGAGGATTATTTTTTCCAGGAGTTTACCGAGAATCGGCAGGAGAGATATAGGCCGGTAATTTTCCGGGAGACGCGAGTTTTTGTTTGGTTTCGCAAGCAGTATGACAGTGGCCGTTTTCCAGATGGAAGGAAAGTACTTCACGGATACGCAGGCAGTGTAAATTTGTGATAGGAAATGGGCGGCCCTGAGAGGTAGATGCTTGAGCATGTCACCTGAGAGCTTGTCCGGGCCTCCCGATTTCTTCGTGTTGATGTTTTTTAGTAGATCGCGTACCTCATCCGCTTTGATGTGCCAGTCGGACGAAATTTCTGATGGTGGTGAAGGATCGAAATGAATTTCGGCGGCGGTGGCTGGGAGCTGCAGCGGGTTTGCTATGGTCGGGGGCGAAAAGCGTTTTTGAAGTGAGTCGGCGACAATTTCTGCTTTGATAATCGTAAGTGGCAGATAATGATCGTAAGTGGGTGGAAGTCCATTTGGGCGTTCCAGGGCTGTTATGGCTGGGGTTTTATTTCGGAGGGCCCGCTGCAGTTTCCAAAGATCTTCGGCATTATTTATCTGTGAGTTTTTAACGTATTCTTCCCACATCGCAGACCTATGCTCCCGCAAAAGCCTGGAGGTTTTCCGCCGTATGCGTTGGTATGTAGCCTTGGCGTCGGGGTCGCGGGAGCGCTGGTAAATGCGTTGCGCCTTTCTGCGCTCTTGGATGAGACGGATTAGCTCAACAGGGGTATGTGATGAAGGGTTGGTGGTGTCAGGGAGCTTTTGGGTTGTTTCGTTGAAGGCTGATCTGATTTGATAATTTAGATGGTTTATTGCTCTGTCGATTTCATGTGGAGTGGATAGAGATGGATTTTGCAGGATTTTGTTTGTTAGTTTCGTTTGGTAAAGTTTCCAGTCTGTATCGGTTTTAATTTTAGTAGGTAGGGGAGCAGGGAAGATTTCGTTGTGGAGAGCGAAGATTACAGGAAGGTGGTCAGAGGTTAGGTCGTGAAGTGGTTTGGGAATTGTGAGAGAAAGAGGGGGGAGTGAAGAACTATATCAAGGATTCGATGGTGTTTGTGATTGGATTGTTCTTAGGTGGGTTATGGATGTGGGAGGGGAAATGTTAAGCTGATTGCTCCTATTTAGATATTGTAATAGACGAGCGCCTGCTGAGTTTTCCGCTCTGCATCCCCAGTCCGGATATTTGGCGTTTAGGTCTCCCGCTATGACTATCGGCGCCCCGAGCGTTAGTAGCTCGTCGAGGTCAGAGTCAGAGAGAGGTTCCTGGGGCCGCTTGTATGCAGACACGATGGCAATTGGTCCGCGCGGCGTCCCTATTTCCACTGCTGTGGCCTCGATACTGGCGAGAGGCGGAGTTCCTAGGAGCGTATGTGGGATGGTGCGTCTGACTGCAATGAGGGTGCCACCGCCGCGGTTTGGGCCAGAACGATCATTTAATGATTGCAAATGATGAAGTTGCGAAGAGAGAAGTTGTCACTCGGCAGGAGGTGACTTTCTTGTATTAAGATTAAGTGGGGGCAATAGTCAGAAATGAACTGATGTATTTCATCCTTCTTTTTGTTTAGACCTCCATTGCCGTTCCAATGGACAATTTTTAGGAGGTTGTTTATGTGAAGGCCTGTTCAATTAAGGGGGCAAGGAAAGTGAGTTTTGTAAATATATCACCTGGGGTTTTTAGGATTTGGACGGCGTTTTTTATGAGTAGAATTAGGTTCTTTATTTCAGCGCCTTGTAGTTTTATTAGTTCTAAGAGCTCGCCGAAACCGGAGAGGGGAGAGTTTGAAGAGGGCATATTGTTTGCTTGTTCTATTTGTCGGCCTGCTGTAGCATCGGCAAATCCGGAGCCTAGAGCAGTAGGGACAACTCCTTCCGATCCTGGTAAAGTGGGGAAGGCCTCTCTTTGTGGAGCACCCTGGGACAGCATTTGTGCTTGAGCGGGAATTATGTTTCTATTTGGTGGTATGTGCGCGTTTCTGCGGCGAGCTGTATCTGCATCTGCACGTTTCTGGCGTGCTCCCAGGAGTTGGCGTGTACGTGCATCCCTGCATGCATGGAGTGCCGGGCATTCGCCGTAGCTGGCGACGTGAGCCTCTCCGCAGTTGGCACATCTTGGTTGGCCGTTTCTGGGGCAGTCGTCAAAGCTGTGGTCTTCACCACAGTAGACACACTGGATTTCGCCGACATCCGTTGTGAGAATGTCCCCACATTTGACATCTTTTGCAATGTGGTGTACGTTGTGCTCCTCTGTGCTCCTCCCATCTAATTAAGGTGTTGAGTAGGGCAGGGATGTTTTTGACCCTAGTTATTTGGGAGAAGTTGAATTCTACGAGGTAGAGGCCGAGTGAGTCAAAGTACTTTTCACCGCTTTCGGTTAAACGCGCCCACTTCATCTCTGATATGTGATGGGTTGTTATCCCGTATGCTTCGACTTCTTGTTTGATGCTGTTTAGATCAGCTCCCCCGTGGAGGCCTCTGATGACTAGTCGGTGTCTGCGTTCTTCTGTAGCTCGGCGGAAGAAATATTGGGCGTGCCTGTTTAATGATTGCATTTTTTCTAGTTCTTTAATTACGGTGGTGTGATCATTGATACATCCTGGTTTTAGGGTGAAGAAGGCTGGGGTTACTGTGCCCCGTAATATCTGTGTTAGTTTGGGTTTAAGTAGATTTAAGATTGCTTGTGTATCCACTGGTTTTGGATACAAATTTCACCTACAACTTCTCTAGGTCGAAGCGTAGGGGCGCGAGTTTGTTGCTGTGACTGTGCTGTTTGTTGAGTGCCAGCGGGTAGTGGGGCACCTTGGGTGGGCGTAGTTTGGGGTGCGGTAGCTGGAGCACCGGTGGGCCCTTGAGTAATTTGAGGAGGCGAGATTTGAGGCACGCGTGAGGTTGCGTCTCTGGGTGTTAGGATTTGATAGCGGTTACTTATTGGTAACGCGTTTAGGTGGAGCCAAGCCTGGGTTTGTTGTGCCTGCTTAGGGGCGCCAAAAGCTTTACCTACAATTTCCCAGCCTTGAGCACGTTCCTCCTCCGTCAGAGTGATTGCAGGAGGCTGCTCTTCCTTTCTGCCGTTCGAGTTTGATTCGTCCATTTCGGTTAAATTATTTTGGTTGCCCGATTTTTCTGGGGTGGTTTCAGCGGAGCTCATTTTGCCGGAAAGGTCGCTGATGGCTGATAGGGACGCGTCCGACTGGCTTGTGGGCGAAGTGGGGGTTGATGGGTGGGAAGAAGTGACACTAGCAGTTTGCGCCGCAGTTCCACTTATGCTTGGAACAGACACCACTTTGGTTGTTACAGCTTGTGGTAGGTGGAGTTGCACCATGTTGACTGCGTGCTGCTACAGCAGCTTTGGCTGCATCCCTGTGAATTTGTTCAATGTCATCTAGAAGAGCTGGATCGTGTTGGCGTATTACGTTACACGTATGACTTATGTTCTCATCGAGGTATTGGCAGGACCGACAACGATTTCGTGAAGGAGGTAATCTAGTTTTTGAGTTGTAACGAGTTAAAGTTGACTGCGATCTAGCGCGAGTAAGTATGGGGCTGCCTTCAGGTGAAACTTCCCTTCCTTGCATTTAGCTGAAAATGCTAACGCTCATTTGGAAAATGATGTTTAAACAGAGAGGTAGTTTTGACAGTACGCGCTTTGGATACTTTAAACTCAGTATGCTAATTCTAAAACAATTTAGTTATTACACTATAAGTACCTAATACAATATTTACACAAGACTCGGTTTACTAATTCCAAGATTGTTTGGGTATTAAAACAGAAATTTAAGGCTACAGTAATTCTCACAAATAGTTTAAACAGCAAAAATCTATTTTACACAATCTGTTGTCTGTTTATCCGAGTTCACTTTTAACACTTTGCACTTTGTATTTTTGTTTCTGTTAACTCGAAAAGCAGTTTTGACTAATTCGCGTTTAATACCAGGTCTAACTACGTTTGGTTTATAGTTTAAGTAAGAGTACTAAACACGTGAATGCAGAAGGAGCCGTGCTCAACCTCTGCAGCCAATCGCCACACGGGGCACTCGCACTATGCGGTTTACCGATTTGATCGAGAAACTCTTCATCAAGGTTACGGTCTAGTTGTTATACACGCACTCAGACAGACACTTCGCGAACGGAAACACCCCGAGCCGAACTCGTTCTCCTAAGCGCCGAGCGCCGAGCCTAGCGCCGAGACACTCTTTAAGGTCACGGTCTGGCCTAGTCTAAACTATGCACACGCTTTCGGGAACAAACACTTCGGGAACCGACCACTCCGCGAGCCGAACTCTAACTCGAACTGGCTGCTTGCTGCGAGGAGGCCCGCTAAATAGCCCCTTGGGGGCCGCGGCTCGCCGGCTGGGCCGAGGACGGCGGCGAGTCTCTGTCCGCCCATTCTGGCGTGACGGCCCGCGCGCTTCCCACCATTACGTTGCTCGGTGGTGGGACTTGCAAATGCGCGCGGGCGGTCACAACAGTTTTTTTTTTAAAGTTCGATAATTTTCTAAACAGATCTCGTATAAGCTAAAATGCTTTGGAACATGAAACCAGTACTGCCATTTCAAATATGTTAGTAAATATGAGAAACCTTTTTGGTATGTCGTTAAATGTCAATTCACTTAGTTTATACCTACTCATTTCATGAGATAATTTCGAATTTTCCACCCGTGATCGTATTCTAGCAAAAAACGTTACCATGACTTACCTAGACTAGACAAACGTTTCCAGAACTTCTATGTAAAAAGCACCATTCATTGTCAGCCCTTCAGGTACAAGTTCGTAGTGGGCCTCCTTGGAGTCGAACAAAAAGACGAGCACGATTTTCACTGCGGATTCCTCATTCGAACTTTGTTTGGATGACGTGATGCAGCAATGTAACATTCAGAACTTTGCCGCTTTGTTTCCGGGTCGTATTCGAATATCCAAATTTCGTTTCTCGCGATGAAGTCCAAAAACCCGGGGTCTTTTTCAAGGCGCTGCAGGACTTCACAAGCAGACACTCCACTCTGCTTTTGGTCGTTCGTCAAGACCCTCGGGACGAGTTTGGAGCAGATGGTTCGCATCACCAAAGTTTCGGTGAAAATGGTGTACACTGTCGTCAAATCAATGCCAATACGATCTGCAACTATGCGCACACTTATCTGCGGGTCTGAGCTCAGCACTTCACGTACACGTTGCACGTTGTCGTTGCCATCGGCGCGGGGCTCGACCATCACCCCCAGACATCTTTGAAAGTGATTGTGCCGCTTAAAACTCGTTTGTGACATGTTTTCGTTCTTGAACACTTAGCGAATTATGCCCAACGTCTCTGTAGCCGATTTCCCCAGTCCAACACGAAATATTATGATCTTTCGCTGTTCAATCGTTCACTGCATTTGGTACTCACACCTAGTTTCCCCACAGGGGCGACTGGCGCTTGGTCCGTGTTGAAGTTCAGACCACTCGATACGGATCCTGCGCGCAATCATGTAGTCACGTCAAATTGTTCCCGATACTTTTTATCCAAACCTTTCAATTTGAAATTGAGAAATTAGAAGATACTGCAATAAGTCTCATCGACTCCATGTCGCGACCCCTGCGACACACAAGTAAGAACGCGGAACTCTGTTTACAACAATTAGCTACGGACACGTGCGTTTCAGCGCGGGCACTCCCAGGCCTCCATCCCCATCTTCAACAAAAGGGCGTGACTCTGAGGCCCACTTCGAGCGGCGCCCGTCGAGGGCGGCAGAAACCCTCCGACCACCCTGCATCCTCCCTTGCCTTTGGGAATGGTGAGATTGACACCGGAACAGTCGCATTAAGTATGTCAGTAGAAGTTCGCCAGCAAATCCCTAAGGCCAAGCCATAAAACCATCAGGGGCAGGGGCAGCTGTGGACCACCTCACGTAGGCAACATGCGTCCACAAAGAATCAGAAATATAGAAATGAAGGTTGCTAAGGAGTGGGATCACCTTGACTTAATCAAAGAGATAGGTTGATAGAAGTTTCGAGAAGCGCGCCGAACGAGCCAACCAGAGGCACAGCGTTAGCCATGTGACACAGCTCATGAATTTTGCGAAAGGAATGGGGATTTTGGAGAGTATCGCGGTAGTGTGGAGAAAAAGGGAACTGGACAAAAACCCGCGGTGAGTGGCACTTGCCGCAGAAACACTACGATGCGCTTGGTCCAAGATCTCAGTGACGGACTCGACAGAGTGCAGTTAGAAATACTGAAATTGACAACAAGTATACAAGACAGAATTGACTTGACAAAGCTTAGGCAGAATAATCAGTCACCAGCGTGCGACTGGCCAACACCTGCCTGACTAAATGATTCGACCAGCCATCACTTGCCATCGGAATTCATTCCGGCTGATGGGGTAACTGGTTCGACACTCGAAACATATCAGAGGTGTGCAGTCCCTGATCATGCGGCTGCTAAACGCGACCCAGGCGACGCTTGACTACTTGCGACTCACGCGACGAAATTACACATCACTTTGCAGGTGGCTGCGGACGACTGCCGGCTCCCTGGTGCGGACATCGGGAGCCCGGGACTTTTCCTGCCGTCTAGTGAGCCTCTTGAACGGCTTCTTGGAAGATCTTTTCCCGCTCTGGACCGACCGGTAACGGACGTATAATCCCCTCGAGGTGAAGTAGCAACGTCACTATCACCACCATTCAGTGTGTTCAACTCCATTTCTCTAAGTAATCAGTCTGAATTGAGATAATGAATAATATTAGTGAGAAGACAAATTTTATGCAAAGACTTTTTTTCTAAAAATAAACTGCGTTCCCGCCACTTCGACGGGCTGCAAATCAAAAAATCTCCGTCTCTGTGTACTATTGTTTGCGGAATGCAATCCTTCGGCGCAGAGCGCCCATCCCACAGATACTCGATGCCGGTGGCCGGATGGCAGGTAAGCGAAACGCTTGGCGCCCTATAAACAAATGTAGCCCTTATAGTGGTGACATAACCGGCTTAGTTTCATCACATAATTAGATGACCAGCCCGTGTTGCATCACATTAAAGTAGCTCAAAGTGGGTGGATTCGTTTTATTTTCGACATTGAACACTATGATTTTATTTCAACTTCTTACACGCAATCTAAAATGCTTACACTTGATTGCCCTCTCAACAAGATTTTGAAGTGCCCATCGTACCATCATATCACAACAATTTCAGATTATGTAGCTACATAATGGCCAAGTGTCACATTTTCGTATTCCGCATCAGAACACTTTTTAACAAATTATCCAATTTTCTGCTGTTAGCAAAGGCATTCGAGTAGGTCGTCTGCAGCCCCTCCCCCCCAAAAAAACAACTTTCGCCGCACTATCCTACGGCTAAGTTCGTCGTACGTCACTAGAGCGATCGCGTTCGGCATTATTGCTGTGCGTACCTCGACACAACACTGTCATACAGTAAATCTTACACTGTCACAGTAATTCGAAACTGGAACTCACTACCTACACATCTTAAGAGAATTAGCAACTTTAGAAAATTCAAAACTCAACTTGATGTCTGGATAAAAAACAATGATGTGTAGTTTACACACGCTCTCTGTTCTATCCGCAATTTTATCTTAATTACTTTCTGAAACAATGACCATGATCCCTTTATTTCATATCATCCTCCATGCTAGATCGTTTTTTCTGTTGTTTTTTTTAAGTCATATTTTCGAAAGTATTTCTTCCCATTCCCTTCCTCCTGGCCATCTTCCTCCTTTCCTACTTCAGGATACAGTAAAAGCTAATCTTATTACTGCTGATACAATGTTTAAAATTAGAGAAATTACATAGCTATATCTAAAATACAACTTTGTTGCTATAAGGTAATAGATTTCTAAATGTAAAATAAGAAAATATTGTGTAAAACTACAGCTTACAAATGTTTATGAAATTATGTTTGTCACTTTTATTATTATTTATATATTTTATTACTATTATTGTTACAAAGAAAATCAGTAGTCACACTATTATTTTATTGACACTTTCTGTATTTTATACTGTAAGATATCCTTTTGTAAGTGCCTTTACCTAATGATTAATGTGGTAATTTCCCTTATTGTTGATTGAGATTATGCATTGTATATGTCATCAAGAACTACCTGTTGTTATGTAATTGTAAAATTATATGTACTATATTATCTCTTCTGATCCCCCGTATCCTTTTCATTATCATTTCTTTATTATCTCCTCTTTTCCACCTCCATTTTCTTCTCTTCCCCTTTTCTTTTGTTTTTCACTCTCAGCCCTGATATTTCTTCCTCTCAATATTTCGGCCTTAAGCCACCATCCTGATTGAGTTTTTTTCTGGGTTTACTCAATCGCTTAAGGCGTATGCCGGGATGGTCCCTAGTATTGCATCCCAGACGTAAATGTAAAATAACCCCCCCTTTTTTTGTTTATTGTTCACAGTTGAGGCTGTCGGGTAATGACAACTGACAATTCTGGTGAATTTTGAATTATTGATTCTAAGTGGAATAAGTGGGTGCTATCTTCTTATAAATTTTTTAAGAATGTTCCTTACATCATGTCTTTCCATTTTGCAAAATTTCAAGAATAAACAAAAAATGACAATAAATTAATTTGGCTCATACTGATAAATTAATGTAGTTGGTTAATCACAAATTGATTTTTTTTCTTCTGCGACACGTCAGGTAATATTAATTACATCCGAACGCCTCAACTGTAATTTTTAAAATTGTAAATTAATTAAAGTGGTTAGGCGGAAGAGCAGGCCTTAAGGCCTGAGCCTCGCCACAAATAAAGACAATTTTATTATTATTATTATTATTATTATTATTATTATTATTACGTCCCACATTGATTTCTGTGGCTATTACACGCAGTGTTGCTAGTCTGTTACCACTGACAACTTACACAAACGCCGCTGCCGTCGGTCATTAAGTGAAGGCTGTCGGCCCCTGCGTTGTCCATGGTGAGGGGTTATGCCTAAAATAATTATTCTCGGCACACTCTTGACAATGTGAATATCGGAATACTACATCCCCTAACGATTTCCGAAATGGAAAGTCCTATGCGTCTTCCCGCAACTACCATTCCGCTTTCAAAGGCTTGTTAATTCCCGTTGTATGGCCATCAACACTTCAGAAAGATTTCACATAAATCACGTGAGCACAAATGAAATCTCTGCCAATGCACCGCCCTTTTATACCTTTTGCGCGCGTTTCTACTGTCATCTGAATATTTGCATTTTGCTACTCCATGACTTTTGTCACCTCATTCACATAAAAATATTTGTATACTCCACAATCACGCTGTTTGCCCCTGCAATCTACTCGTACAACCGCGCGATCAAACATCTAGACACAACCTTCAATACCATAAATTATATTTGTTACAGTACACAAATACCAGGTATATGCATAAGCCTATTGCGGATTCAGTAAGAGATGGCTCCAGCAAAAAGTACGCAGCGTGTGAATTTCACACCACGTCAGTTTCGTCGTCTGATATTATCCTACCAACACACACAATTTGAGTCCGCCAAACACTAGCGTCTATATCATCTAGTGGTCATGTCGACGTTTCTGCCGAAAAAAAAAAATTACGGCACGTATTGCTTTTCTTATTTAATCAAACAAAAAACGCCTGTGGGAACGTATGGTGACGTATGCTGGCACGATCCGGCGATTAGAACATGTGGGACATGGTTTCGACAATTTAAACGTAATGCTTACAAAGTGAAAGACAGTGCGCGCTCTGGTAGACCACAAAAGTGCGAAGACGAGCAATTACAGGCAACATTGCATGATGACCCAACTAAAACTCAACAGCAATTGGCAAAAGCATTAAATGTGTCATAAGAAGCAATCGGAAGAAGTTTACGAGCAATGCGGAAGATCAATATACGCTGTAAATGCGTTTTGAACACGGCAAACGCATGACAATGCGCCGTCTCACACAGCAAAACCAGTGAAAGAGACCTTAGAATCGCTTGCATGGGACATCTTCTCTTGTTCATTTGGAATATAGAATGAACCTCTTGACAAATTGCCACCCTTCCGTTGTTCCCTTTCCATGTTCCCTTCCGTTCCATGTTTTCTACTTTCGTCTAGGTCTTTTTACTTATGCATTTCAACCTGTTGAATTAAAAACTCACCATAAAAATGACCAATTCGCTCTCGCTTTGAAGATATAGTGACATGCCATTTTCAGAGTCTACATTTTTACATTGCAAAAAATTTGGTTTTGTGAGTTGTCACACACTGTCAACTGACGAAACATAACGTCTTTTGGCTGTTTGCAGGTTATAAACACTATTACTGTTTCAGTGACTGAGGTTCGTACTGTTTCTAGGGTTATAAGTGCATGGTTTCTTGTTCTGAAGTGCTTTTGAAGTGTACAATTTGTTAAATCAAAATGCCACGTAAATGTGTAAAATCAATGAATAATTTTTGTTACATCTGTGGTGAAATAACACACGACTCAAGCCGTATGAAGACACAAATCGCACGTCTCTTGTGAAGCTTGCGTACTAGAATTATTTTGGTACGAACGTAGGAGACCAGGACAAGTCATGGGCTCCACATATATGTTGCAACGCTTGTTCAGATCCATCTTATTAATGCTATAAAAAGACTGTACCAAGGCAAGACAGTTGTTATTGATACCGGCAAAAGGTTGACGGAAGAAGTTAAAACAAATAAAGGCGTTAGCCTGGGAAGTGAAGTATCTTTTGTATTTGACGACGATGTCACAAACAAATTAAACAGATGTAAACATTACTGAGGGACAATTCTTAGAACACTGAAACATAAAACAAGAAAAGAAAGTCTTAAATTTTATAAGACGATGGCAGTACCAGTAATAAGGAAGCGAGACCTGGACCCTCTCAAAACCAGAAATAAATAGTGTGAGAGCCGCAGAAATGAGATTTCATAGAGCTATAAAAGAATGTACTCTAGATGACAAAATTAGGAGTGAAGAAATACGTAGTTACTGATAGTCTAGAGAAGATCAGTGACACTACTATGAACTGATGCAATCATCTGGAGAGAATGAGCAGACGCCGAATTCCTCGACTGGCAAGGGACTACAAACCATTCGGGCGAAGGAATATCAGTAGTCCGAGAAGATGGTTTCCGGAGCAGGCAGCCCTGCCTAGACCATGAAATGAAGAGAAAGGAGACGCTTGTTCAATTATACTTTGAGAATGGCTGGTAAATTTAAAAAAAAGTTCTATGACTTTTGCTGTGTCTATGATTTAGCGGGAGTCTTCTAACCACACAGATGACTAATTTCTGACTCCACCTATAAAGACAGGATTGTCAATGAAGGAAAGAAGACCAGTTCAATACCAGAATCAATTGGACCAGTACCAATACCATCTGTTGTTTGACCTATTCCACATTCAGATAGTTTAGCAGTTCCTACACCATCCCAAAATTATGAGCTTAGAAAACGAAGATAGTGAGGAAGAAGAACCCATCACGCCTTACACATACCAAGACCCTGAATTTGAGGAAAAAGACGATAAACCACACGTACTAAGTGGAATTGAGTGATCTCATTCGAGATCTTAACTTGTCGAAGGAGAAAGCAGAACTTCTAGGGTCAAGACTATGGCAAAGGAATCTTCTCCAAAGTGATGTCAGGATCGCACAGTACAGAAAATGCCAGAGGGATCTACTTCCTTTTTGGTCAAGCAAAAAACTAGCCTGCAAGAAATCTGAATTCGCGTAGACCCAAATATGTTCTTCTTCCACCCTTACATATAAAGCTAGGTTTGAGGAAACATTTTGTTAAAGCTATAAACCAAGAAGTACCGGTACTTAAAAGAAACATTTTCTATATTAAGTGATGCAAATGAGTTTTTCATGGATTTTTAGGCAACAAAAGAGATAACAGTTGACAGTACTTCCGCAAAAATATCATAAACTCGGATGCAAAAACTCCCTTAAAATCCTTTTCTCAAGCACATTTTCCCTCCTAGTTATGGGGCAGTCAGTGATCAAAGCGGAGAAAGATTTCATCGGGACATTTTTTAATGGAACAAACATATCAGGGCCGTTGGAACGAAGCAATGCTTGCAGATTACTGCTGGTCTGTACGTAGAGATGCTCCGGAACTCAGCAGAGAGAAGCAAAAATACTGCAATCTCATGAAACGATCACATAATTCTCTTCAAATCCAACAATCAGATATTTTTCCATACATTTAGAACTCTTTATATGTAACTGCCATTTAAAAATATTCAAGTGGACTTTAAATGTCATATATTATTAAAATGTATAGTTTTATCTTAATCTGTTCAGATATCTTAATCGATTCAGCGGCCAGAGTTTATTCAATTGTTTAAGGTGTATGACGGACTTGTCCCTAGCTTGCACTCCCAGGAGTAAGTTGGCTTCAGGGTGAGGCACATTATATCAATTTTGGGGATTATTTTAAATTATTGAAAAAAGTCCTAATTTGACATGATAATGTCCCATGCTTTCAATTTTTTTAAAATCTCTTTTAAGCTGGGGTAAAAAAACAAAACAAGTTAGGAGCTTTCTTATGGAACCATTTCCAAAACTTGGCGAGATTACTATCAGGTCCTATAGATTTCCAATTTTACCGTAGCTTAATGATCCCATTACTTTCTAACTTTTCCTAGTCGATATAAGAAACGATTGGTCTTTCTCGGTAACTGACCAAGGATGCTTGAATGAGGTACTCAGAAAACACGTATAATTATCTTCACTTGATTAGTGAAGAAGGAAGTGCTCAAACGAACTTGTGTACCAACATTAAAATGCTCACTTCAGGGACCTCAACATTCAGGTTGCCTGAAACGTCAGCAAAACTTCGATGGGCATGTCGCTCGAGGAGTCCCCGGTCGCAGAAGTCTTCGTTGACACTGATGCACCTTCCCAGAAAAAAAAAAAAAAAAAAAAAAAAAAAGTCCAGTTTTGCGGTTGATAAATGACGCATAATCGTGTATTGGGAGGTCATTCTCAATTGTGGATAAATTAATGAAAAGCTGTTTATAATTCAAATACCTTACACTCCATTTTATATTTAATTCTTGAATAAAAATATTCATGACTTCCCCCCAGTCCTGTTCATTTTATCAAGTTGATCAATTTCGGCAAATTCGTTTTGATTCATAATTTTTTATCACGTTTAAAAGAAACAGTTCAGATTTTCATGCACATAATTAAATATCTTGGGTGAAACATACAACACAACATACAAATGTTGAAAACTAAAAGCAAGTGTGAAATGGAAACTCAATTTTGCCTTGGGCAAAAAATTTCATATCATTAAATGACGAGTTCTGGTATAATTAAAGGTACCTGACATTTCACGTTTCGAAGGAAAATGCAATGAGATATCACTGTGCACACGACATGAGCAAGCACAGCGATATTGTACGAGAAAATTATAAATGTGATTTGTTCTTGAATTCAGTTGGAGCATTGTGAGAGCTGTATCCGTCTCCTTCATAAAATACGATCATTTCGAACATCCCCGCAAATGTCAGATACCATTATTTACACCCGTACGCGTCAAATATTTTATTACCTGACGTCAGTTTTTCCTCTTGACTCCCTGCTGCTGGTGCAAAAAAAAGAAGTTGGCATTAGAATGGTTCAATGGTTCTAACTCTAGGATCAGACAGAAATTATGAGCAGATATAATAATGGCGCACACAGACAAGAACGTGCACCCAACTGCGGTTAATTTATCTTTACTATTATCATGCATTCATCATTATCACTAAAGACCGGATTCTCATGTAACTGCATCTTTTCTTTACTAACTTGTAATTGGATGAAACCTTGACTGAAATTTGAATCATGAAACGGACGCTATTTTAGTACTTGTTTTATTTTGCACGAAACTGCACATTTTGGGGGTTACTGCAAAATATTTTACGTTTTAGGTAATCTGCCTGAAAATAGTTCATTTTGGGTTTTTACTGGAAGAATTTGCAAAATTCATACTTTTATTGCATAAAATATAATTTTTATATATCAACTTGTTTTATCTTTTTTAAAGGTTTGAATTAAGAAAAACGTTTTTAAGATATAACCCAGCAGTGCATTCTGGTGGTTTGTGTGTTAATATGTATCAACTATGCATTTTGTTGCCCTATGAAATGAGCGTCTATACTTTCGTGATGTCTACTCTCTAATTAAAATTTCTAAGTTCTTGCAGCAGGGATATGTCCGTGGCTCTTGGTTGCGGCCGCGCTGTAAACGCTATGTTCGGGGTCTCTCTTCCCAATCGGATCATATATCCGGTTTGTCAGTCTTCGCTGAACTACCCAACACGAGATGGCATGCGCGAGTCACTTTTGACCTTACGTCCGGGCGCGAAGCTTAGCAACAAGCTGCACTATGTTTCAACTTCATCGAATTTCTCGGAACATATGTTGCCCTCAGAGTGAGCTTCGGCACAAAGGTAAGTATAAATGTAAAACGAAGTCATTCCTGTGTGAATTAATTATTATGGTAGAATTATGTATTATAATAGATTAGTTGAAAGAAGATATAATTTCTCGCAAAATTTGGAAATGTACATAATTGTAAATTATAATGAAAACAATTAAGAACATTTCTTCTGTAACTTAATTATTTTTTTTCATTTCTGAAGGTATACTTGCATTTTTCAATTTTTGTGTTTACTTTTTTGTATTTCTAGGCTAATTTAATTTTGGGTGCGAATAATATTTAAAATATCATATATGATTTGTTTCAACAATATGTACAAAATTAATTGTATTAAAAACAGAAAAAACATAATATTTCATTCTTAAATATTACATCGTAAATATAAAACAATTTGATAAGTGGATTAACTGGAGTTTTAGGCAACATAACAGCGTTTTGCAAAGTTTTGATCTTTTTTAATGAAGGTATGTTTTTGCAAGTTTTGGTGCTTTTATTGCACGAATGTCCGGTCTTTAATTATCACTAATGCCACTCAGGCAATAATTGATTATTAACAACGCGCCAACTTCCTTGGTCATTTGCACCCAAGTCATTTTTTTTTTATGGCAAAAGCAGTACTTCGCAATAAATTCGAGGTGTTTTGCGCTTCACAGATTAATTCATATTTACAGAAGATTCGTGAAGTTACAGGCGACTCATAGCTTCGAATTATTTGGAGCACGTAATACAGCCAATACTACACCGTAATATAGTTTTATATCACACTAGTGAACCCGGCAGAGCATCGCTAGGGCGATGTATTAAATAATTAATTCAAGTTGAAAATCAATTTAATCAATGAAGATTAACTACACTTTCGTATATCACACCACATTTTAAAAATCAAATATTCGAATAGCGTTGTTCACCGCCAGCATCTGGTTCAGACTTCTTGCTTTCTAGATCGCAATTTCTTGTATTTCATTTATTTAATCAAAGAACAGTAAAAACTCTTTGTGACGTGGTACAATCTGCGCACGTTTTCTTGAGCTCCAGAATTCCTTACCAACAGTTTAATAATAAATAATTGAAAAATGAACACAATAACAAAAATGACAATAAAAATAAAATAAAAAGTGTGAGATTAGCAACATTTGCAACACTAGACATTTTTACTTTCGAGTTATAGAAAACTCATATCTATCTGTAAATGAACTGCAGATTTGATTTCTTTGAGTTGCAACAAAATAGTTAACATACTCCCCGCTCTACTCCTATAACTACAAGCAAAAGGAGAACTCAACAAAACAAGGTCATTGTAAAGTATCATTTATGTCCAAAAGCTAAACAAGGGGGCATTTCAACATTAGTCAAATGGATCAGGAAAATGGAAAACAACTGATCGTGATTGCAGTCATTGAAGCTGAAGTACATTACTTGTTATTAAGCCGGCATATTAAGTCTTTAAAAAATATATAATGCATTAGCTTACGCTTGTATTGTATATCATTGTTAAAATAAACATTATTTTTCCTTCTGATGATCAGTAGAGTCTTTAATTGTAAAGAAACATTTATGCTGCAGAAAAGATTTTACTTTTAACCCGTAAGTGCTAACACACGTCCCTCGGAGCATACCGATATTGCTTTTTGTTAATTCGATTGTACTGGATACGTATCTTTGATCTTTTAATGAGGTGTCTGAAGGTCACGCACGAAAACGAGGAAGGTAAGATTGACTTCAATAGGGAGCCTTCCCTCTCCCCTTTCTCGTGCGTGACCTTGAGACGCCACGTTAAAAAATCGAAGTATAGCAACTCCGAACACTGAGCCATGCATCATTCGAGAGTTTTTCTTGGACGTTGAAACATCGTTCTCATTTTTCTTACTCATTTTTGTAAATTTCCCAAGGAGACCTCAGAGACCCGTATTACTGCACACATCAGTATTTTTTTGGGGGGGGGGATATTGTGTTTCAGAGTAAGACGTTTTCTCGTGTGTTTCAAATAATATTTCATTCTCTTAGAAAACAATCAAGGTTATGTTATGCATATTTGATTTTTTATTTGGTTTAGTTGAAAATGTCGAAACAGAACAAGCCTATAAATGTGTCTCGTGAAAGAGAATTGTTGGTCCAGAACCGAATTGCTTGGAGTGTTCCAAAAAGTTGTGCAATGAATGTGTAAAGAAATTGTGATTACTATCCGTTGTAACTAGTTATGCGCAATGAACAAATTTATATTACTGATTTACAAAAAAGAATCATATTTTATATATATATATATATATATATATATATATATATATATATATATGAAAATGAATTTCACACCAGCTTCAATTCGTGTAACAACTCTGCATTACCCCATACCCCAGAAAAAACACCCACTTCACATTCACATTACCAATCTCTTTTCTAACATCATAACAAAAGCTTCCCAAACACCACTGTTCCCAACTACCAACTTTCACTCCCTCCCATCTATATCCCCGCAATATTTCTCTTGTAACCACCGAAAATCACCCCCCCAAAAAACAAAAATATAAATAAGAGCCAGCCCCCTTGCGTCAGCAAGAAATAAAATAGCCTTCCACGAAAGTTCCTCGCCCCACACGCCCTCTCTAAATAAAAAGAGTACATATTTTTATTTATTTTACATCAAAAAACAGTTGAAACTGTGTATGACGTGCTATGGGGAGAAGTTAATTCTGTGCACATTTTCAAAATTCTGTGATCCCTACACTAAGTCATATACTACATGAATTTTGAAATTTAAATTAAAAAAAACAACTCCAACAGCCCTAAATTAACAAGTCTGTCAATTCCCTTGCTTTTATCTCGCTTCCTCTCCCAGTCTTCAGTCAATCTGGAGAACGGGGAGGAATATGTTATTTAGTTATACCACCCTGTAGGTTATAGAAAAAAGCGGTATGGCTCAATCTATGCGCAGACACCGCACGCACGCGCAAGCACACACACAACTCCGCATTAAAAATGCAATATCAATGTTAAAACAAATATATTATGAAAATTTTTATTCACATACATGTATTATTAGTAACATAAGAAGCAAATTCAATAAAAAATTCTAATAATGTGCAAATAAGAAAAAAAATCACAGGTTCTGAGAGGCGGTGTTACATATAACGCAAGACAAATTGTGTTACCAGTCAAGGGTTAAATTAGTGTACCGATTTTAATGATTTAATGTATTCTAGCAATGTATTGTAAAGTAACGTACATTGATTATGTGTGGATTTTTTGTAGTGAGCTGTTAATACTGACATCTGATGAATGTGATTTCTACAACGTGTGTTGTAATTATAAATATCAGTATTACATGAAAATATGTACCCACCGTCAAGTAAGTCAGTTTTGTCTAAAATTACAGATTCGTAAATACGCAAGGGAATGACGCGATTCCAAGCTCAATGAAGAGAGTAAGGCTTGTACGAATAATGTGGATGGGATTTTTTTATTCTTCGAAATTTTTTCTGCAATCGAAAGGTCTGGGTACTACAGGATGAGCTTCCCCAAAATGTTATGCCAAATCTCAGAAGAAAATGTACCTGTGCAAAATACATGCAATGAGCTGCATGAAGGCTGACAGAATTTGAAAGAAGTCTGAATGAGTAACACAATGAACTTAATTTCGTGTTTAATTCTGTTATATGCACATTCAGTTGAGGTTTGACTGAATGAAGAGACACAGAAATTTTGTTACCTTAACATCAGCTAATTTTATACTGTTCGTTTTCAATGGAGCATGCGATGGCCTATTTGAAACGCAAAAACACACTGAAACCGTTTCTCTTTCCTTAATTGGTTTAACTTAATTTGTTATTTCAAAACCAATTTGAAACTTCTGAAATGGTATTATTTATTGCTCTGTTATGCAAAGAATATTCGTGTCATCGGCGAAAAGAACTGTTCTTCCGTTTTTAATGGGCGAGGGTTTTAATGGGAGTTTACGCATAACAGAAAGAGGACAGGCCGTAAAATGAAACCTTGCGGGCCTCCATGATCAATTAAAAAAACATTGAAAAAATAAGTGAATCATATTCGTTTGTGCCAATATGGTACATCCACTCTTTGAGATCGATGTTTAACCTACGAGATTATCCAATCTAGGGCAATACCAGGAATTCCACATGAAGGTAATTCTGAGAACAATATTGTCAATAATGTTAAAAGCTTTCGAAAGAAATAAAAATATTCTAATACGAACTTAATTTTGTTTCTTTGACGAAGCAACATCTTTAAGAAAAGAAAAATAGCAATTTCCGTAGATTTTGATTTGAATACCATTCGTTGCCTTTTTTTTCCAAAGGGGTTTAATAATTGCGGTTTTGAAAATATCTCGAATATTCCTATGCATAAAGAAGCATTGAAAATGTAGGTTAACGGGTGTATAAAGGTAGGTACACAGGTTTTTAATAAACAATCCGGAAATTCATCCAAGCTAGACGAGTATTTTATATTTTAGTTGACTAATATGACTAATTTCACTGGAAAAAGTTTCGGAAATAAATCTGTCGAAAATGTTTTGTGAAGCGTATGTTGAATGATGTTGAATTTTGTCGTTTAATCCCTTCATGAGATCAGCGTTATTTATAGAAAAGTATTGAAGTGATTTGCAACTTTCTCCAGATTACTCCCTCATTATCCTTTAAAATAACATTATCTGCAAAGTATCGAGATGAGGTTTTATGATATTCCACATTGCTTTAGTTTTGTTAGTAGCGTTCAAAATATCCTGATCATTTTTCATTATTTCTTCCTGCACTGTTAACTTCTTTAAAATGCTTTCGTATTTTCAGTAGTCATAGAAACTGGATGATACGTTACGATGTTTAGAAATAATGTAAAGCGTACGCTTGATTTTCCTCGATGTTAAAATTCCTTGAGAGATCCACGAATTGCTTTTCTGTCAAATGTACAATTTTCTCTTTTAAAGAGAAAGCCTACTCTAAGTGGAATAAAAAAATGTGGGAAAAATTTATTTATATTTTTCATTTGTGTCAACAGCGTTACAAACAGCATCCCACGATTCCTCCAGCAAATAGCCCGTAAATAATTTTATGTTAGCTATAATGAAAATTCTGCACATGCGTGCTTTATTTATTGTGTGTGCTCATATTATTAGTAATTAAAGAATGTGTGCATCATGGTCAGTGTAACCTGGATAATTCGTTATTTCATATCCAGTTATGGTTTTGTTAATAATGATAGCTAATTGCTATTGCTATAAGCTAATACGTTTTGTAATATTAATGTATTCCGTGTAGGTACAAGTACTGTAATAACTAAATTAAAAGAATGAAGTAAATTGATAAACTACTGTTTTTGGCGAGTTTCGCGCAGAAAATCAATATTGAAATCTCCACATACAACAATGGATTTAAAAGAACGATTACTAATTTTGTTCAGAGTTATCTCTATAATTTCTAAGAAGCTGAAGTAATCTCGCTTTGTTGGAGGCGTGTAAATGCAAAGAAAGATAATTTTGGGCGTAGTAAGATGTATGACTGTTATTTCAAAAGCTTTTTCATATAAACTCAATTCTGACAAGAAGGTCGAATCAATGCTGAGGTTGCGAATTGCATATTGCACTCTCTTTCGCGACACACAATTCTTTTGCAATTTTGTTCATTGAATCACTTTTTTCCATATGCTAAAAATCACCTGTCGTTCAGTCTCAATAGTGTGTTTTGCACGACCCATCTAGAATGTTCAATAAAATACCCAACGCAAAGAAACCACGTGCACATCATGCGATAACAAACAATTAAAATAGAATCGAAATTAGTCGAAAAACTATTATTACATTATACATTTTTACAGTGTCTCTATAATTATGACTGATAAAATTCCTACCTTTGAACTTTGTTCCTACTCTGCCTAGCTGGAAACGTGGTTCACTGACTGCTGTCTTGTGCTGATAGCTAAGGTTACCGATTAAAAACACCGGCTGAGATATTTGCGCGGAAAAACTATTACGGTTTATCTTTGTTATTGGAGGCGCTAGGAGTGGCTCTATTTTATTGACCGCCAGTTTACATACACTGTTCCATACAGTTACATACATTGGGAATGATGGATGGGAAGGTACACCTGCACACAAACTGTTTCAAGGTCGGTCTGAAAAGACAGATTCGCAGAAAAAAACGAATCGTGAACCAAAGTAGCAACTCCGCTATGGGCACGGAGGCCGTTATCGACATCAACCCTACATGTGGTAAAACCGCGAAGGGAATGGGGGCGCCGTGTAACAGGATGAGTCTCCGGTAAACAAAATATTGAAGGCGTATAACGGGATAAGAGTTTTCAGTCGTCCCGTCGCGTCGGGAGAAAAATCCGTTAGGATTCCAGGATGAGTGCCACAGTTAAGACTTTAAGAGGTAGATAAGAGTATCTTTTCTTTTCATTTTTCCGTTTCCGCCGCTGCTGCTGCTGCTGCTGCTCGAAGGGCCGAGTGTCCTCCCAAGCTGCAGTTTCCTCCAAGGCAGACTCGTCAGCACTGCTCAACAGGCTAAGTGATCGCTCAGTGCGAGTCTCACGAGATGGTGTAGATGGTCGGAGCTTGGAAGATCGGTGATTTTGATACGTGTTCCTGCCAGATGGCCGAGTGACATCAACCTTTATGCGGGGATGAGAAGTAGATGCTTGGTTCGACATGGTCTAAGTTGTTGTTTTTTTAAATTTTGAACGTAATTATTTTCCCGCCTTGCAAAGGCGATGTCTCCTCAGGAAAGTCAACAGAAGACATATGGCATCTGAAGTGAGCAACTGGGAGAGTAGCAGGTGAAGTCAGGCAACTTGTTGCTTTCACCTCCTTCGTAAGAGCACAGGAGAACGGACGAGTGAGATCCACTGGGTTCATCATAGAGATGGGCTTAACAGCTTTTCTTCAATAATTGATATCTCAAGAGCAGTTGGCGTCGGAAGAACAGTCGTAACAACAGTTCCCAATTACAGTTATCAATAACATGTTCATGAACATGGCCGACTGCTATGAACTGGCTATGAGTTAAAGCAGTTGTGGCAACCGCAGAACTAATAACGTTGGTAGTTTCTTTGGCTTGTGCGGCTACCTTTGCTTGTGCAGTACCCTACAGAGGCTGTTGCACGTTTGCTGCTCTTTTTTCAAACTCTTTCCAAATTGAAAATTCACATTCCACTTCTGAAAGTGGGATGCACTCGTGTGTTTCCTGGCTTATACATTTTTCTTCATTAATAAGAATTCTGACTATTTATTAAAAAATCTTTTGTTTCTTGTGCATTATCTCTGTTTGAGAAACCAATTAATTTATATCTGGGATCTAAAATAGTACAAAGAGCAACTAGCATTGCTGTCTTGATGTGACCCAGTCTCTCAGCAATTCCATCTAATAAATTTTGTGTAACATTCAGTGAAACTGCTGAAACTTTTTCAGTGATCTTGTGATCTTTTTACAAACTGACGTGAAACCATTAGTCAGAATAATTACTTCACTTACTGTCATATATTTTTCACCACTAATTTTTTTGTAATCTCATCAAAGGGTTTGAGAATAATACATAATTCACCACAAATTGCCTATTCCTCTTCTGTCAATACAGGTAAGTTCTTATTGAGGAGGGCTGCAGTGACTTTAATGTTGTCCTCTAATTCTACAAAGCGCTGCAACATATAATATGTTGAATTCCACCTCGTGACATCCTGTATAATTATTTTGGTGTTTGGATGCCAGAGCTTTTTTGATAATTAATTACTTTTTCATTTGCTAAAGAACTTCTTTTAAAATGTGTGAATATTTTTTTAACTTTCTCATGGATATATTTTATTTGTTCCAGCGAATCTTGAACATTTAAATTTAAAGTGTGTGCATAACAGCTAAACTGATCTAAGTTTAGGAATTCAGTAATTGCACCCTTCATGTTAGAAGCAATGTCTATTACAGCAATGAAAACTGTTTTCATTAAATTAAATTTCTGAATTATGATCCTTATTTCTTCAGTTAGATTGCTGCTGGTGTGAGATCCACTGATACACAATCTAAGAGAACCGAACATAACTCAAAATCAGCAGAAATAAAATGAGCAGTTACAGTCAAGTTTGACTCAGATTATTTCTTGAAGTCCAACAGTCTGTGCAAGCACTTTCTACCAAACACAATTTTTCTTTGACATTGTTTAGGTACAGTTCATATGTTGTTGGAAGATAAGCTTTTGTAATAGCTTTTCTGCTAGGCAATTGATATGATGGATTTAATGCATGTACAAATTCCACAAAACCAGAGTCATTTACTATTGAGAATGGTTGGAAATCAAGAATGACGAGATTCATTAAATGTCTGTCAGTTTTCTTTCTCTGTGCTTCCCTGATTTTTATGGGGAAGTAAGGTGTGATCTGTGATTGGGTGTGTGAGCCTGAATGAGAAAATGAATTAGAAGTTGAAGGTTGATGAATCTGAAGAGTTGAAGGTGTTTCACAAGATACTGAAGTTGAAGATGACAGGGTAGTTGCTGTTTTTGCTGGTAATATTATGGTTTGAACCGTGGGTGGGCGAATATCAGCACTAACATTTATTGTAGGATGTTTCTTTTGAATTTTGTTTTTGCAAACATTGCAAGAAGCAATTTTTGCAAATTTGATTGCAAAAGAAAATGTCTCATCATCGTCCACAGAAGTGAAATAGTTCCACAATTCTTCCACAGTTCTTTTGGACCGTTTCTTTCCAGAACTCATTTCGGATTTCACATTCACACACACAAACATAATATATTATTTAACTACTTCAACTACTCCTGCTCCTCCTACTCCTACCACCACCACCTACCACCTACCACCACCTACCACCTACCACCACCACCACCTACCACCACCTACCACCACCTATCACCTACCACCATCTACCACCTACCACCTACCACCACCACCACCACCACCACCACCTACCACCACCACCACCACCACCACCACCACCACTACTACTTTAGGAGTTTACTACGGAGTTTTACTCGTCTTTAATATTCTTAAAGTAATATTCGAGTTCTACTGTTAGGAAACTGAAGTATTGAGAAAATTTCAAAATATACTTCGGGCGGCGACAGATGGCAGCTGGAAAGACGATGAGTCAAGACAGAAGAGCTAGCCCACACCAATAGACATTTGAAAACTAACAAGTATGAGGAAGCCTGCGCCCTTCTGTTGCACCACCAGGGTGCTTTTTGGAATTCAAGGCTTTTCCCCGGTTTTCCAGGTCTGAGAATATAAATTTTCCAGGTTGTGTTTCGCACATTAACACTTTTTTCTTCCGCCGGAAAGTTGATCTCGGGGCTAATGCCAACGCAGGGTTTGAGTACCATATTCCTTAATTTTGTTTCGGAAAATGTCAGTCCTACCATGAATAATGTTTTCAACACGCGAGTAGGAATATATTTTCAAAATGGATATTCTGCTATCAATAATAGGCTAGCTAATCAGTCCTCACAAAGTTAAGACGATAACTGTAGATTACATATTTAAATGTTACATATTTTCGAGCTTTCCGACTAGACCTTCATATATTAAAATAGGACTGTATCCAATGTTTTAATGAATCCACAGATATAGACTCTAGCTGTGATCTCAAATGAATACAATAATATGAAGACCGTTGATATGATATACAATTGACCAATAATATGATGACATTGACCGTTTAAGCAGTATCTCCATATGTTAATTGTAAGCACTAATTTAGTAACATGTATCTACGAAGGGGGTGACTTGGGCCTGGCGGGGGTTTACCTATGCCCATCAGTGAACACCACTAAAACACTGCCCTCCTGTAATGGGAATACCCGATTTGGGTCAAAAGTCAGCCAGTCCTGCTCTCTCCTCCCCGTGGCGGCCCCTGGGTGCTCTCTAAGGTGAGAGCAGGGCGAGGGCGAGTCTCCGGCGCCTGAAAACGGGAGCATTGAGGTAAGGGAAGGAAACCCTGACAGAAAACCAACCTGCTGCCTTGCAGGGACGAGAGGGATCTCCGAAGGCTAGGGGAGAAAACCCTGAAAAAAATCACGCAGGCCCAGAGGCAGAAAGGGGACATCCCCACTGGGCAGAGTGACGTAGGGCCAATCATGGAATACGGCATATGGAATATTACATCAATAACAGGAAAGGAAGTGGAAATAACAGAAGAGATGGAAAATTACAATTTAAAGATTTTGGGTATTAGTGAAGTTAAAAAGAAGGGAGCAGGAGAGGTGGAATTGCATAAAGGGTATGTAATGAGATATAGCGGAGGGGATATTAAAACAGGGGCAGTTGGGGGAGTAGGCGTTATCGTGAACCCGGAAATTAATAAGAGAGTGATAAATTGGGAACCGGTAAGTACAAGAATTGAGAGAGTGGACATACAATTAAAGGAAAGAGTGGCACTGGTGAGTATATATGCACCACCCGAAGATAAAAATACAATAGAAAAGGAAATATTATATTCCGAACTTCAGAGAGTAATAGATCAAACAAAAGGGATGAATGACCATGTGGTGATAATGGATGACTGAAATACCCGAATATATAGGATTGGATGCGCGGAAAGGAAAGGGTAGTATGGGGAAATATGGAGTGGAGAAAACGAATGATAATGGGGAGCAGATGTTAGAATGTTGTATAGATAATCAATTGCTGATAGGAAATACGTGGCTTCCACACAAAAAATGCACAAATACACCTTTGAAACAAGAAACCAGATGATAGTTAAAAGTATGATTGATTACTTTACATAAACGGAGTAATTTCGATATGCAGTAATGGATATTAGGGTGTATAGAAGTGCAGAATTAAGCACGGAACATAAATTGGTGATGGAAACCCGTATTAAAAATCCACCTAGAGAACGATTTAAGAAATGTTTTAAAACTAAAAGTAAAAATTGAGAATGGAGGAAAATAAGAAAAGATATGAACAAGCAGTCGAAGAAAGACTGAAAACGAAACAGAAAGAGGTTAGGGAAGGAATCAAGGAAGAATGGAAGAAACTGAAGGAAACGATGCTGGAAGCAGCGATAGAGAAATGTGGTAGGAAGAGAGTAAATACGCGTTTTAAAAGAACTAGATGGTGGAACTAGGTGGTCAAGAAATAGGTAAAGAAGAAAAAGAAAGCGTACGCCGCATATATGGTTTCAAGGACGCAAGAAAGTTGGGAAAAGTACGTAGAAAGTAGAAATAGAGCAAAACTAGAACTGAAGAAGGCAACGGCGGAGACATGGGAAATGTTTGCTACAGAATTGGAGGAAAAGTACCATAAGAACAAGAAAGACTTGGCAGGTGGACTAAGAGGGAAACATAAGAAAACAGTCAAAGCATAAGGGATCCAAATAACAACTTAAAGAGAACAGACAGAGGTACTAGCAACCTGGAGGAATTATTATGAAAACATCTTTAATGATAATAACAGGACAGCCACTGGTGACTCGAGGGAGTTGAGTGAGAGCCAAGAACTCCGTGAGTCACTGGGAAATGGGAAAGAGGGGGAAGGCGAATCGAACCTGGTGAGTGAGACACACCAGGGGAGAGGAGCAGAGGTGAAGGAGGATTCCATAACGGAAAGAGATGTAGAAGAGGCAATGAGAAGAATTCACGTAAAAAAGGCAGCTGGTCCAGACGGAATATCACCAGAAATGATAAAGTATATTGGGAAAACGGGAAGGACATGTATAAAAGCATTATGTCAACAGATATGGAGTGAAGAAAGAATACTGCGAGAATGGGAAGAAAATATAATAGTACCTCTACATAAAAAGGGGAGCACTGTCAACTGTGAAAATTACAGGGCGATTTGTTTGTCATCCTACACAAATAAATTGAACTCCAGTATAATGGAAGTGAAATTGAGGATGGAGCACTGCTTTCATAGATTTAAAGCCAGCATTTGATACAGTACCCAGGAAAGAACTATAGGATGCACTGGAGAAAGCAAAGGTTTCAAACAAAATGAGGGTAATTAAAAGCATTAATAAAAATGTGTATGGTACTGTAAGGCTGGCTCGACAACTCAGTGGGAAATTTAGAAAGGGCAAAGGAGTTCAACGGGGAGATTCATTGAGCCCTCTACTATTTATAATCTTTATGGAACAGGTTATTAAACAAACCAAAAGGCGTACTAAAAATGTAAAATTGGAAATTGGAAAATGAGACCTATATAGATACTGAAGCATAGGTGTATGCGGACGATATTTTATTGCTCGCCAAAAACCCAAGAGAGCTGCAAGAGATGGTAATTGAGTGGGGATATGTACTGGAGGATAGGGATATGAAGATAAACATCAATAAGATCAAGGTAATGAGTCTAGGCAAAGAATAGGAAGAAATGAACAAGTGGAGAGAGGAAAGCATGGAGCAAGTAACAAGCTATGAGTATCTAGGAACAATAATTTCAGAAAACGGAAAATATGAGGAAGAACTATATAATATAGTGAAGAAAGCAAACTGTGAATTATCAAAAAAATAAGAATTTACTAAGAACGAATATACGCACTAAAACAAAACTCCAAATTTAAAAGTCCGTATATATACCAACATGTATATATAGAACTGAAAGCATGCCACATAATACGAATACAAAGTAGAGTCACAGCAGTGGAAATGAAATTTTTCGCAGGATAGTAGGGAAAATAAGAAGAGATCGAATAAGAAATAATACAATCAGAGAGGACCTAAAAGTTACTCCGCTACTCAAAGAAATGGAAAACAGGGCTCTGAAGTGGTACGGACATGTTATTAGAATGGCAGAGGATTGAAAGCCGAAACAAACTATCGAAGCTAGGCCAGATGGAAAGAGACCACCTAGAAGATCAAGAAGAACATAGGATGCCTATATACAGGATATATGCCAAAGAAGTGAAGCTACACTAGGAGAGGTGAAGCGCAAGGCACAAGAGAAACAGGTGTATGTTAAATGGCTAACCCGACGCTGAGAGGCATCAGGGGAAGAAAAATAAGTATCTACGAATCTGTAATATTTGTCAAACTGACTTACTTAACGGTGGGAACATATTTTTATGCAATACTGATATTTATAATTACAATACACGTCGTAGAAATAATGTTCATCAAGTATCAGTATCAACAACTCACTACAAGAAATCCGCATACAATACATGTACGTTACTTTACAAAGCATTGCCAGATGACATTAAACAATTAAAGTTGGTACACAAATTTAAGTTAAAAGTAAAATATTTTCTGCTGCATTACTGTTTCTATACAATTCGAGACTATACTGATCATCAACAAGAAAAATAATGTTTATTTTAACAAAACAATTATATATAATAGATTAGTTTACATTCGTATTGTATAATTTCTTAAAAAAGACTTAATATGCCTGTAATAAGCAATGTACTTCAGCTTCCGGGTCAATGACCCCCATCTCCATCAGGTTTTTGTCCACTTTCCCTGATCCATTGAGCAAATGCTGAGATGGCCCATTGTATTACTTCTGGACTTAAATGTAGCTTCACTATGCGCACGTTTTGTTGAGGTCTCCTTTCGCTTGTAGTGGTAGCAGTAGAGCCGAGGGTGAGTTACTACATTGTTAGCAATGTAGAAAAATTATATCAGCAGTTCGTTTAACGTTGCAAATAGTTTTTCTATAACTCGGGGACGAAAATGTCTAGTTTTTCAAATGTTGATAATCTCCCGCTCTTCTTAATTGTATTATTATTAATATTATTATTATTATTATTGTTATTGTTGTTGTTTTAACTTTCAACTCATTATTGTTTGAACGTTGGGATGGGATTCGGGTACTCAAGAAAACGTGCGCAAATATTCTTCTCTCCCATGCGTCATATACAATTTTTACTGTTTTTTTACCAAATAAATCAAACGTGACAACAATAAATAAGAAAAAATCTCAATTGATTTTTATGTGCTCACAAATCACTAGTTTAACATTATCGGTCTTTTTACGTTTCACTAATGTTTTGCTCGACGATTATCAAAATATTCCTTAAATTTTGACCGACAGGTACACCCTGCCATCGATGACTCGAACTCCTGTTGTGAGGTTGGAGTGCATCAAAGGCCTGCAATGTATTTCGTTGACTTTGTTATTTTATTATGTTGCTCTTAAAGTGGCACATGTGTGATACACGCGCACGTTTCCTTGAGCCCTGGATTACTTACCCTCACTTCTTTACTAACATTAGTTGAATTATGAATAAGTGATAGTAACGAATATCGATCTGATAATCAGAAATGTTCACGCCCGTACAATAGAAACAATTTGCATAAAAAACCAGCTACAGATTTATATTAGAGACTGTCGTCAAAATAACCAACACCCAATACTCTCGCATCTAGCGACATGAGGGCTCATGAAATCGCACGCGGATTTTAAGAAAAGCTTCAAACATTGTTTACAATTATGTTTCTTTTCATAATGCATTAAATTAAAAGGTGTAGATAAATAAGAGCAGTATATTAACGCTATTAATAAAGAAAGAAAACTACATAATGGGGGCGCTGGACGGAGCCCAGCGCGCGAGTAGGTCTACTTGTGCTACTGTGCGAATGAATGACCGCGCGAGTGACGAAATGTTAACAAGGGAGATACTTTTGATACTTAACTTTTTGCTAGTTTAAAAAAAGCATGGCATCCAGAACAAGCAATTTCACAAAAACTCATTTTTATTACTTCTGGATGAGCCAGTTCGTAACAAGATGCAGAATGTCGAAGACCCTGAAGATTTTAGAAGAAATAGCACCGCGTCTAGAATACCCTTCAAATAGTAATAAGCCTCCAACGCCCACGCAGCAGTACTTGATAGCTTTATGCTTTTGTGCTAAAGGACATTTTGATCGTGGTCTGCGATTGGAATGGAATTATGACATCCGCTGGATACTCTACCTATGTTGCACCTACACATGCGGCAGTGTTTGATGTTGTGTGATGCGCGAGTCAAGAACTGGGCAATCCTCAAGCATAAGTGTGGAACTTCTCATACATATTTCGATTTTCACTCGCCATTATTATGTACTGAGTTGAATCAAACACTTTACTGAATTCGATGCCACATGTAAATTTGTGCTTAATTTTGGGGATAAATCTGAAAATAACGGAACATCCTGGTTTTCAAATCAAATTCCCGTTTTTTCGGTTCTTTCAGATTTTTTCAAATTCACCATTTTCCCAGGGTTCCAGGTTTTTATCTATTTACGTCAAAAACAGTTAAAAACTGTACATGATGTGCTATGGGGAGAAGTGAACACTACACATTTTCAAAATTCTGTGATCCCTACGCTAAGCCATATACTACTTGAATTTTGAATACAGAGAGGGAGAAAAAATCCGCTCCGGTATAATAAAATCTATTTCCAAGGATAAATCAGCCATAAATTTTGGGCTCTTATCCATCATGTCCTTCGTCAAAGAATAATACTTCCTGCCGCAACAACATGGAAACGATAACTTGAATAACTAAATTTCCCACTGAATTCTAGAAGACGTGCACAGATAAAGAAGTTACATTTATGTAACTTCGCTGGCTACCCTGAGATTCATATATATTCCATCTTACTTCCTCGTATACGTACATATACACAGAGTTATATACGTAGTATAGAGAAAGTTATGTAATGTTGCGCGAAAAAACCGCGGATTTTCGGCAGAAAAAAAAATTGTCGGACCCTAGTAACGAAGAAGTGCTAAATTAATATAAAATCCAACTGCTAAATTAAGATAAAATCCTTTAACACGTGGTGTAGCCAGAATCCCTGTTTTGTGAGTCCTTGATACCGAAAAATCAATTCACGGCACAACGGCCTTCCGTGAACACCACTAGCGCCTAAACCATAAATAGAATTTCTTCCAAATTGAAGAAACTCCCATCCATCGGGCTCGAGTCGAAGCTTTGACTTTTTTAAAAACGTTCTTTAAAATTTAGGGGTACATAAAACCCCTGGGATTACCAAAATTTTCTCAAAAACTGCTCCAATTTTTTTCTTTAAATTTCTTGTAACAATAGAGTAAAATACACTTGTAAAGGTGACATAGGTCAAATGTTCACGGTTAACTACGAATTTATGAAAACTGCAAAAGTTTGAATTTTTCCGGCGTCTTCCTACGACTACAAAATTAAAGAAGGTTTTTTCCTTCAAATGAAATTTGTTGTCATAATTAGTTCTTTCATTAAGGTCATGTGAGCCATTCCACATCAAATCGCACAAGAGTTGACCCGACTTCTAATTGTACGATATTTTTTTCTTAAATCTGGACATAAAAAAGTTTTTTTTAATAGTCAGTAATTTGATTATTGTGTAGTTATGGCTACATTGCATTTTAGAATTTACGCGTAGTTCACAAAATACGATCAACTGTTGCTCCGAATGTGCTTAATATAAAAATTTCTGGTTTGTTTCATTTAATACTTCGAAATATTTATTTTATTCCTCTGTAAATACATTTTTCAAAAAAATTTATTTAAAAACGTTTTTTTAATGAAAATTTCTATATAAACTCGATCAGATAAATATTTGAAAAAATATAGACGTTTTTGTTGTTCAATTTTCCATAAAATACAACAAGAAAAAAGTAGGCACTCCACACGTTGTTCTAAAAACTCAATTGTAAGCGTGAGGGCGCGTTCTGTCTACCAATGCACTTACGAATTGTGTCCGGCCTTTGATCCAAGTGGTGAAGAACTATGCAACAAATGACCGTCTGCCCGATTAGGGTTTCAAGAGTTTTTAGTATTTCAGATGTTCACTCTGACACAGAATATATGGGTGACAGAGAAAGGAATTTTAATACGAGCCATTCCACGTCAATTCGCACAAGAATTTACATGGCACTTTTTAAATGTGTGACTTTTTTTATTAAATCTGGACATCAAAAAAGCAGACATGTTTATTTATTTATCTGAAAATTGATTATTTGTGTAGTTATGCCAACATTAAATTTTGGGATTTACGTGTACTTCGTAAAATGTAATCGATTGATGCTCCGAATGTACTTAACATAAAATTTACTGGTTTGATGCATTTAACACTTTGATATGTGTATTTTATTCCTCTGTAAATCACTTTCGCAAGAAATATATTTCATTAAAAATTTTAATTACTTAAAAAAAAAAATTCTATATGAACTAGCTCAGATACAAATTTGAAAAAAATATAGGCGTGTTTCTTGTTCAATTTTCAAAAACGGTATCCTTACGAGAAATTTCCGAAAGTACAAAGTTCTGTTGCAATTTTTCACATTGAAGGACCTTCGACGTTAACTGAAAAATCAGACAATAAAAATATTAAGAAACTGATAGATGCCGTTCACTCAACAGATAACAAGACGTTGAAAATTCAAATTTTGACAATTTTTGAAAGTTGGACGTACAATAAAATTAAACGACACATCGCAGCAACTGAACACACGATAAAAGGGCTAAAAGTTGGCTGAAGAAAATGTAACCCTGCCCACACCTGAAAGCAAATTCGTTAAGGCATTAGAAATGTGCAGTTCCAGACAAAAGTTCAGGAATTCTAAGGGAAGTGAGTACATATATTTGAAGTGAGTTAAGAGCGACCAGCAAATTTCAAAACACGAGTCAAAACGTGAGTCAAGAATCCGTCATTTAATAACTAAATAAATCGTGAAGTTGCACGTCCTCAAGAAGCATTAAATTACTGCTTTATCGAAAGAAACCGACCGCCAGTAACGCAAGAAAGGCGTCTGTTGCAGGAATCTACTACGCACTGGTTCGTAAAAAAATTAATATTTTTTAAAGATACTGAGATCCCACGCTGATTTTTTTCTGGAATTGTCAACAATACTCTAGGGTGTATGTAAATATTTAAAAAAAATAGTTCATCGAGTTTACAAAAATACTGATTTTCCAAATTATTTTTTTTTTAATTAACATTCAATAAATTAAATATTTTGCAAAATCTCAAAAATTAAGCATCTTTTTCATTCGTTTCAAGTTTCGAATGGAATATGACTGAGTTTCTATAATCAGTGTATGTCATATTTTTGTCATATTTTTTAAGTTAGTGAGGCGCGTCATTCTTAGCAAATTTCATTATGCAATAATTCCGAAAATAAAGTTAGAAAAAAATAAAAAATACCCGTGTTTACTTATTTGATCCATATAATAAATAGAAAAAATAGAGAACAGTTAAAAATAAAGTCAAACTTTGGTCTTTTTTGGAGTGGTTCATGTGCATTTTTAAAACTTGTAGTTTTCGCGCAATATTGCATGCAATTTGTACAATTTAAAAAAAAATTACATGAACAAGATTTTCTCGAAAACGGCTCCAAATTATTTCTATAAACTTGCCAACGAACAAAAACTCAACAGTTTTCAGTGAAAATGAGCTCAAAATTCCGCACTTTCAGAAACGCTCAAACACCATTTTGTCAAAAACGGGTCCACATTTTTTCTTCAAACTTTTCCGTTCGGATAGTGCTAATTGCATTGTTTAAGATGGCCTAAAATTAATTTTGCTGCATTCGTTTGGTTTTCCAAAAATTACACAAATGTAATTTTTTTTATATATTCTTTGATGCCTGATGCCTTGATGATGCATTTAATATGCACAGTTCCAGAAATTTGTATACATGATTGCATTTGTTAGAAGCGCTTCAAATAACTTCCAATAACTTTTACGAAAAATCACTAGTATTCTGTGAAAAATAAAAAAAGCATCAAATTTCGCATTTACTTAATAATAACTCTTAAACGCCATTTTCGTAAAAATAGCTCCACGTTTTGAATGAAAATTTCCATATATGATGAGGTTTTACTCGTCTATATCCAATGTTTTGTTTCTGCCATTAAGAAACCAAAAAATTGAGCAAATGTGAAAATGTAGTGTTTGGGCAGCGATGAATGGCAGCTGTGAAGAGGGTTGGGCAAGACCGAAAACCTAGACATGGCAAAAAAAAAAAAAAAAAAAAAAAAAAAAAAAAAAAAAAAAAAAAAAAAAAAAAAAAAAAAAAAAAAAAAGGGAGAGTTCTAAATGCACTCTATATGCACGGCATAAACGCCATATTGCTCTATTCTTTGTTGTTTTTCAAAAGATTACAAAAATATAATTTTTTTGACTAGTCTCTCACGACGTTATTCACACGAGCGAGAATTTGTTTACATTTTTGTATTTATCAGTAGGTATACTTTAAATAATGTCAAATAAAGTTTCTCGAAAACTAAGCAGTTTTCTGTTAAAATGAGCTAAAAAATTCCGCATTTTCAGAAACGCTCAAATGCTATTTTCTCAAAAATTGCTCCAAATTTTTTCTTCAAACTTTTTCGACAGATAGTGCTAATTGCACTGTTTAATGTGATGTAAAGTTCATTTTTCTTCAAAATTACACATGATTTTTTTTTAATATCTCTCGCGCCGTTATTATGCACATTTCCAGCGATTTATAATCACTATTTCATTTGTGAGTTAATGACTTTTAATGAAGTTATCGAAAACTCAACAATTTTCTATGAAAAGGAGCTTTAAATTTCGCATTTACAGAAACGCCATTTTCTTAAAAAACGGCTCCAAATTTGTCAATGAAAATTGCCATTTATGACGTGGTTTTACTCTTCTTTAATATTCTTAAAGTAATGTTTCGGTTCCACTATTAGGAAACCTGGAAATTGAGAAAATGTCAAAATAATGAACTTTGAACGGCAATAGATTACATCTGGCAAGAGGACAGATCAAGACCGTAACGTCAGTACACACCAAGGATATTAGGAAACTTTATAACGATAAAGTCTCTGCCATTCTGTAGCACCGCTAGTTTATATCTGATGGCGAGCACTGAGGATGAGGTGAACACCGCGAAACATATATGAGCGATCTGTATTTAGTGTAAATGCATGTTTTAATTGTGGAAGATTATTTACTTTCTACCTATCCATACGGATACCACAAGATATCTGAGGTGACCACCGAGTTAACCGTAAAGAACTTTCAAAAGTGAAACTTGTATCGTAGTGGAACCCATCTTCGAACGGTCAGACACTGAATTGTGCGGTGAAGCATTTTAGTTTCTGTTCTGTGTGAAAGAAAGCATTCTTATATTACTAATCATCAAGATTAAATTGAACATATAATCAAATATTTAATTTTGATTAATTTTCCTTCAATTTCATTTGCATGCATTTTGGATTTCTGCACTTTTCTGACCAACCATGCTAAAATATAGGGGCGCCCAAAAGAACTAAATCTCAAAAATGTAAATGAAAGTTTAAACGGGTTTCACTTTGTATCATATTGCTCAAAAAACACAATTCTAGTCCGGCCTGTCCCTTTCATTTTCTCAAATGTCTCCCACCGATCCTCTACCCGGCCTCACAATCTGTTTCTTTATGGTCACGAAAACCTACTTTTCGGGGATTAGGACGTAAAATATCCGAGTTAATCATAATTACAATGCCTTTTTTTCCAAGCCTTATTCTGCTACCCTCTATTTCTTTCGTATTCCATAAATGGGATGCTGGCCTGAAGAGTAATTCCCTATCCAGCAGTAACACATTTACAGGGTTATGTTTCCTTCATTTCATATAAATTGTCAAAACCGTCATCAATCTATAGCGTATAAAAATAAATATATTGTTTGTACCCGCCAGAAATAAAACGTGTCTGCAAATGAACAGTTTCCAAATTCCAAAATATTTTTGGTAGCTTTATTCCCTGAATTGCATTGTTTGTGATTCCCTGACGTTTTTGTTATACATTACAGAACATATTTACTGAAGCACAATAACATTTCTATAAATTCAAACATACACATTTTTTTTTACAAATTAATCTGAGAACCATTAAATGAAACAAATATAAATTGATTAAAGTTTATATTTACATTTTAAATAATACCTTGTTCAAAACATATATCGTCTATAAATCTCAAAAAAAATTTGTTTCTATTCTCCAAAAATGAAGTCACATTTAACTTAAAATGCGAATTACTTAAGATCAAATTAAAATATTAATTACCAACCAAACATACAATTCAATCCCTTCAGTCACTTTTGTGTAATAGCAACAAGGTCTACTGACTAATTCTTATTCTGTGAATGGAAACTTTTGCATCAAATAAAAAGCAGTAGCATGTATTGACAAAAAAACATATTCAAGAGATAGAAATACAAAATTCCT